>CM055097.1:7709675-7943410 GCA_029204225.1 Diphasiastrum complanatum | reverse complement strand
ATCTATTTATACCAACTAAAGGTGGCTCTGGTTTGCACACGCCACCAAAGGGTTGGGGCCTTACCAATGTGTCTAGCACCTTCTATATGATTTATTACTTGCTTTAGGGCTATTCATTGACTCATTAGCCCTAGGTACCATAGAAGAAAAAATAAGCCCTAACTACTTCTCCATAATCACTAAGCTCATCAAGGCAATCAACCACTCGCTAACATTATCCAAAGAAGAACACCTAGTTTACATTTTGTCTTACAACAAATATGATTTGTGATTTGATTTTCATTGTTAACCTACACTCTTGAAAATGGACATCTCGACTTGAACTCTCTTCCTTTGTTATCAATAGTAATTAATAATTGCAGTTTTCTGAATTTTATGCTTATACTAATTAAGAAAAGCATCACATGTCCACATCAAATTCCACATACTTATATGCATTGCTTAATATTATGTATGAACCTCATATAAAAAATACCAATAAAATTTGTTCCTCTTTTCTCTCCATCACAGCTTACCTTTTCAGACGTGATTGAAAATCCACTTGCACCTGTATCAACAACAAAGTATCTGCAAAGCAATAGGCATGCTTATGTCAAAGAGTGATTTGATCTTGCCTAATTAGTTCCCCAGAACTTGAAATCTCATTGTCAAATGACAAGTATGCTAACTGTTTCATAATATACAATACAAGGTTTGCTACTTCCTTCAAGAAAAACATAAAAGTGAAATCCTTGATATTGAAAATTGTTTCAAGATGTAGATAGTAGACCTAAAAGCACACTAACAAATATTTCCTTGAAAGTAAAATTGTGAGAAACAATTTTGCGTTATTAATCCATTAATAAAAACCCGAAACTCAAGTACAGAAATCACAAGTAGTAGTACTACTACTACTTGAGTGTTAACTTATTTGTTATATATAATATCCATTCTTTGCATGACAACACAAATGGTAATGCCAAAATGTGAGGTACTTAGCTCTCCAAGTTCCTCCCAAAACCTACTAGTTGGTGAAAGAATGAATCTCCTCCCATCCACAGGCAAACATGTAAGCATAACTACTCTCTAATCTGATTCTGTGACACATGGCATCCATGCGTGGGTGATCAAACCTCAGTTGCAGCAGATCGCGATCCGGAAGGAGCGCGTTCCGGATCGCGCGTTCCGGGACCAGAAACGCGGTCTCGGAACGCGAAAAAATTTTGAATTTTTTTTATGTGGGCCGAGAGCAGGCAGCCCGCGGCCCACATAAAAAATTTTGCATTTTCAGAGTTGGAGAGCGAGAGAGAGCAAGGATGAGGAGGTGATCGTGGATTGTGGGCAGCGTGGGGCATCGATCTATGCGTGATCAGGACGGTGGAAGCGACGAGGTGGCAGCATTTGTCTCCAAAACGATTTTAGGTAAGTTTTGACTTCAATCCTTGGTAGCTCATAGAATGAGCTGTAGGCAACGTAATGAACTGGTTTTTGGTTTCAAATCATCTGTATTGAACCCCACTGAGATGCTCATGCTGTTAGTTTTTCCCATTTTTGCTTGTATCAAAAGATATGAATCTCATGCCCCCTTTCCATGTGTTTTTGACTCTTTTTGCAAAGTAGCTTATAATCATCTGATTGAGGTGCAATTTTAGGCCAAACTGTGTTTCGTCATGCCCTCACACATGCCTGTGCTGTTAGTTTCGGTTTTTATCGCTTCTAGAGAATGTTTCGGTTTAGGGCCCAAACCACATGCATTTTAGGGTTTAGGGTTGAATGCGAACAATCCGATTGTTGTTGCTACCAGCAAAATATTGACATGTGATTGTTTGCTTCCTCTTTTGCAGGTCTGATACATTGGCTGAGTCACACGATCTAATACATTGACAGATTCACACGATGCCGGTCCTTGGTAGAGGCATTTGGTCAGAGGTAGAGTTGACAGAGGGGGATGTGGCTACCTTCAGCGACTGGCAGAGAGGGTCCTTTCACAGGACTGTTCGGCTTCCGCCTATGAGCGGAACTGGAGTGTATGGGCCAGCCATCACACGAAGAAGAGAAATAGACTCTCCATTGAGCAGTGCAGGCAGTTGGTGTTTGTGAACACCAACGGACGCATGTTGAGACGCACACGCATGCAGGGTGACCGCTTGATCGAGGTGAGTTAGTGACTTTACTAGTATTGCTTGATGTACTTGTGTTTCAAATGAATTTATTGACAAATGCATAGGTTTGCTAACCATGCCCATTTGTTTTTGTAGGTGAACCCTAACTCCTGCAAGGTACATACGACAGCTGCTGATCCTCGGGTGCCACCTACAGAGGAGGAGGTCGAGGATGATATCTACCAGGAGCTACATAGGCAGGCAGATGCAGAGGCACAGTCTACACGACACCACAGGAGAGCAGCTCCACGTCAAGAGATGGGAGAGGATGGAGATGATGAGATTTTGGGGCATGATGGTCACTGGGCCTTCCAAGGTATGTTAGGGCCATGATTGGGGCCTAACATTCTCACCCCCTTCAAGAAAGTCATCATTCCTTGATGATAAACTCAGAGTACGCTTGACATAGCCTATAATGACTCTCCCAAGTAGCATCAAACAAGAGAAGTCCTTTACTTGGAGGATATGATTCCTCAACCGCCTCTCCCTCCTATCTAGGATACGTGCTAGCCCATGATCCAAGCTATTGGCCTTTGGATCTCTTAAAAAATTTTGCTAAGTTGAGATCCTCCTAGCTCTCCATCTCTATCAATATGCAACGTTGGTGGAGCCTAGCCTTTGTAACTACTTGGGCTTTAATATCTCAATCTCTAGTTGTGAAGACACCTTAGTTGGATCGTCATGAATGGAAAATCCACACCATTTGAAAGTCATTGGAAAAAAGGAATATTGTCTTATTGTACTAACAATAGTGCGTATATAAAGAATTAGTGCAATTGAACATCTATTGAGATATGGTGAAGGAAGTTGCTTAAATGCAAGAGAAAACAATAGAATGTTGCTTATCATGTATTGTATCAATAATGAGATACAACAAAATGATCGCTAAAGGAGATCCTTAAAAAAATCCTTTCATGTTTGTTGAACGTTTCTATCTTAATTAGAATATGAGGATTTTCCAAAGGACAATGAATTCTCTAGGCTCACTATTGTATGATGGTAAGCAAAGAATTATCAAGAACACGTGGTTTTCTCATCTGCTTTGAAATTATATCAGAGCAATTGTAAGGTTTTCATTTTCACTTTTATCTCTATGCCCTTAATCTTCTAGTTAAAATCGTTTGCATGAGGTACTAAGTCAAAGTACCTCGACTGTAGTAGGTAGCATTGATATGCTTCTTAATCTTTCTCATGGCAGGGGAGTTGGATAGGAGCATTCCTTGTCATCTTGAAGACTAGGGCTCGAACCTTGGCTATGCATGGACATAGAGGTATCTTAGAGCCCTCAACCTCAAAACCAGGCTATGCCATCTTAATGATAAATTGTTGATCTACAGAGAAACTACTTGTTGTACATAACAACAAAAGTAGTTCTTAATTGAGCTTTAAAAAAAGCCTTTGCAATCCATTACATTTTTTTCCCCTTTTTTGTACCTTTTGTTAGGCCCCATGCGTGGTACCCTAGAAGGGCTAGTGACCAGTGGCAAGCCACAACCCACACCCTAGTACTAGGCATTTGAGTCCTTGGGTGTGTCACTGTAGGTGACCCAATGACTAGGCCCGTCATGCATTGGCCAAGGTCCCGTAGTCAGTTGGGCAATGACTAGGGTTAGGTCCAAAGGACCATCCAGGCATAATTAGGGCATGGAGATGGTTAAACATTAAGATGACTACATATTCATGGGCCAACACTTGACATTGCATGCCAAGTGGTCTGATCACCCACACATGGACGCCATGTGTTAGAGGACTAGAATAAAGCTTAGCTACGCTTAAAGGTTTGCCTATGGATGGGAGGAGATTCATTCTTTCACCGGAAGAGCTTGGAGAGCCAAGTCACATTTGGTATTTGGGTATAGATCTACCAAGAATAATACAACTCTCAAAGAGAAAGTCCAGCTCTTGGAAGGACTGTTGACCCCAATAACAGTAAGATTCATGAACTAGAGAAGAACTTGGTTGAACATAAACAGGCCACGAAGACCTGTGCTTCATTATTCACAAAAGAAGAAGGTACCTTTGCTCAAATGTCCATTTTTATTTTTGCTACCATTTCCAAAGAGCAACTTAGAGATTTAAAAGCTCTCAATGTATGAGTTCGAGGAGTTCCCGACACTGAAGATGCAATGAAACAAGAAAGATCATTTCTAGAAACTATATTGTGTTTTAATGTTGATGGAATGGATAATGGTTGGCGCACCAAGATTACTTGTACTTGCGAGTCACGTCCAATATGACGTGGCATAGCTAATAAGCTTGATTCACTTGAGTATCGTGTATCCAAGTCAAGGACTATATTGAATCCTATATACAGGATGTGGACATGACATTCTTCCCCCCTTAATCTGGTTTTGTTCTCAAAACAAGAAAGAATTACAAGAACAGTTCTTTAACTTTCATTATTAACCTAGAAAATCATTATCCTTAGGCTAACTTTCCTAGCAAACAAGTACTCAGAGTTAAAACTGGTTTTCTTAACCTCTGCACTACAGTACAACTCAGGTTTGAAAAGTACACTAAGCGATAAATTTTCTCATCTGGGTTTCACTCTCTATTAGTTAGTAACATCACCTTCATGTAAAACACTTACATGAAACAATGACTGAAGTATTACCTGACTTAGGAGATTAAAGTTAAAGAAAAATAACAATTACAGTTTGAAATTATCCGCAAACTCTAGCAAACAATTCAAAAAGCTTCCGGGTACAAATATCCTTAGAAACCAATTCTAAGATATGATAACTCGTTTAATTAGAACCTCTAGGAGATCCGTTAAGATAAAGAATGATTTAACCTCAACTCTGAGTATACTAGATACTCTCTTGAGTTAAATGCCCCTGTTCCTAGCATTATATGCAAGAAAATAGCAATCATTCATCCTAATAGATTTGTCTGTTGATAACTGGTGATCTTATCAAAAAAATTTGTACTCAAGCATCTGCAGACCATAATCTGTAGCAGAATAGCATCCACTAGGTTAATTAAATTCTCACAAGTGAAATAACTTATCTTCTGAGAATGTCTGTGAGATCCATAGGTTCTCAAATAACACATTGGAGTAAAGAGATTCTGATTTTCAAAGCACTGATTTGTATTCTTAACTCAATTAATAGATCAAGAATTAGTCGTCACACTTAAGAATCATCACATTTCCCTCTGACAACAATTAAGTATCTATTTATGATCCGTCAATCATAAATATTTAGATTCATATGATTCGTCAATCATAACTTTCTAGAATCCAAAACCGTACTTAATCATTCAAGGATACCAAAGTATATGCTCAACATAACTCAGGAAAGTAAGAATCATTCCAAAATCTTGCCCAATAAAAAAATACTGGATTTTAGGAATATTCTCCAAACTGGATTCTTTAACAGAAGTGCGAGATATTCAGATTCATACAAGATTAATCGTGCACATATGTGAAATAATCTCACTATGACCCCCAGTACATAAACACATTCTTATCTGGCAGATTCCTCCAAAATCCAAATATGTTACTCACATATCTCACTGAGAATCTTGTAACTCAGCTACTCATGAGTTAATAGCATATTCGGAAAATCTCTAAGACGAATAACATATTCACCCTCACTAGTTTTCCAACCCAGTCTACCTCTAATAACATAATCTCTTCCACTCAATCAACTCGTCCTTGATCCTAGTACTCAAACTAAGATTAGGCTGATCTAATACAGACATTCCAGACTTAAATTCCAATCAAACTTACTTCTATTCCAATTAAAATGGAATTAGTAACTTTTGACCTTTCACTATACTACTTAATGATCCAAATTTCAAACTAGTTCTAGTTCCAGATTGTTTCACACAATTCCTAGAAAAATTTTCTTTTTCAAAAAGTTCCAATTTGATATCAACTCTGGATTTATCCGAAATGACTTCCGGAAAAGCACATTTCTATATCACAACTAGTTCTTTTTCGAAAACTATGCAACCAACAGATCCTCAGATAGAATTTTATCCCATCACTTCACCCCTCCTTTTAAAGAAATTACCAACTTCTATAAAAGTTAACTAGAAAGATGATATATGAAAATATCGAAATCAATGAAAAGTCAGTAATAAGTGTCTTCCACAAGAAATAATTCACTCTATTACAATCAGAACTTTTCTTTCGAACATTTTCAATCCGAGCGACAATAACTTTTATGCCTTTGAAATCCGTTTATGCACAAAAGATATACCGGGTTTAAGAAATTAAAACTCGATAAGCATAGATTTTATTTGAATTCAAGTCTATTCACACAAGTAGTAATTCATATCATATAACAGTCTTTCAAAAGAATAACTTCATGCTGGAAAGAATCATATAAACCAGTCTAATATCTAATATTTAAGAAATCACTAAGAAGTAAATGATTAATTAAGAAAGTGAGAAATAGATTTAAGGGTTTCCGATTTTGTAAATTAAGAGATACCAAATTGGGATCCGGATTAAACCTCAAAATTTCCCAAAATACCCAACATTAAATCAATGGTCTTCTTTTTCCCATATCGCGACTAGGTACTAAAATACTCCATTGATAATCAAATCTTTACAATCCTAGAATTTCCTTTCCAAAATTACTGATGTCCCATACCACCAGCACTTCCTTCCAAAAGACCCTTAACCACCTTATCTGATATTCTAGAGATCCACCAATCCATCTAGCTGCCCTATACCTCATATAGCATATTATCCTTTGTTCCCAAAACCTGGGATCCAAACATGAAATGAAATCAGTTTTTTGCTTTTGATCAGTTCCTATCAATTACAATTCTTCCAATAAAATTGGACTGTTTTTCTTTTTTATTGACCGGTTTGGCATTACTCCGTCAATATTAACTAAAACTATCAAAACTCATAATATGAAACTACATGAATGGAAATCCTACCAATAGGATTTTAGTAACTCTTAAACTGTATCCAACATGATTTTACTGCCTGGATAAAGAGTTCTGTCACCACTCCTTCTGTCTGGTCATTTCATATTGTTCGACGGTTTTAAATTTAACTTTGACGAGCATCTTGCACAAACGTTCACTTGACCCATTTCTAACGATCGGTATCAATTAGAAATATATCAGACAAGTAACCGATTTCAAATTTTACCCAAACTTGAAATTCAACAAAAAGGAAAAAATTCAATTTTAACTTTCAACCTAGGAGTACCATACTCCAAAAGTTAAAATATCACAAACTAAAAACTGCCGGCAAATTCCATGTACCAAAGTACAATGTTTTTTGCGGTTCCTTCTATCAATTTTAAATTATTTATAACCGAGAAATAATTTAGCTTTAGTGAAAACACTGTGACTATCTCTAACTAAAGAAACTTAGTGCAGTCAATTCACTAATCTAAACTCATTCCCTAGATAACAAAAAAATGACCGAAATTTCGATTTTTTGGAAACCCTCGATTTTTGGCTCATTTTACGTGATTCAAAAAATTTTGACGAAAATACTGTTAGTACAAAAGGCAATCAAAATCGAAAAATTGAAATATTGTTCGATTCCCAATGTCACTAAACCAATGTCAGACTGGCATGCAAAGCACACTACATCGGTTACCAAACGTCGTTACGGAATTTTGTACATAAACTTCAGTTTTACGGAATTTGTCAGCCAACATCCCAAATTTGTGATCCAACCATCAGAGCACATGCGTATGACCACTCAAATCGACTGTAAATCCCTCATGCATGTCAGAATCACACTCAGAATCAACATGCAATCAATCCATGCAAGCACAGTATCACAAATTAGGGAAAAGACTAGCATGCAATCAAAACAATTACAGATTTTGCCAATTTTTCTCACAAAACTTCCAAAATTTCAAACGGCCATAACTTTGGCCACAATGCACCAAATTAGGCACTGTAAAGCACAGTACGGAGGGAGATCAAGTGACCAAGATGCTTGCAACATCAGCCTACCACCTAGGCTTCACACGTGTGAGAACAGAGCAGTCCAAATTCTGTAGTAGGGCGCACTTCTAGCAAGGCATATGATGTAAAATCAATCAAACACCTCCCCAAGCCCAAAAGTGATGTTACCAACAGTCTTACATGGTCTATTAGACTTCCTTGAAGAATTCATACTGGTCCTAAGAAGCAGTATAGGCTGAGAACGAAGATTTCTTGGTTTGTAGAAGTCAAAATAGCTTCAAGCTTGATGGAGATGGAGCATAAGCCATCGGCCATCAATTAACAGGTATGATAGCTTGCTAGGAAGGTAAAAAGGAATGCTAATCATGCTGTAAAAATTTCCAAAATGATTTCCTTATGGATTGGGAGCAATCCATCCCCCAAAAACCACAAAAATAAGCTATTTTTTGGTCTTTTTTGACCTTCTACAAGCCCAATTCATGGAATTCTTGGCTCTAACTTCAGGGACAGCTTCTAAAGACTTTGGTTCAACTCTTTACAAGCTCTACATGATGTTTTACAGCCACCTACTATCAGACTTTATGAAAAAAAAAGCAAAAATGATGATTTTTTGCTATTTTCCGGTTTTTTCTTCACTATAAAATGGAAATTTATGACATGCAACTCTTTCTCTAGCACATACAAACCAATTTACAGAATTATAGCCATCTAATTGATCTGATCTTCCTGGATTTTAACTCTTACTATCAATTTTGAGTAAAAAAGCATGAAATAGCAAGCAATTTTGACCAGGACATAGCCTAGAACCATAAATCATGAAAAGAACCGGCATGCATCATTAACTCCATTGATGATCCCTAAAATGAAAGTACACTTGTTGAAAAATTCAGATCTACATAAGATTTGAGCTACACAAGAAAAAGCTCCAAAAAAGCATCACAAATTGACTTTCTAGGACAATTCTCCATGAAACCGAAATGGATCTTAGCAACATGCAAATGGAACCCGGGAGAGTACACCCACTTGCCAACTTGCTTTCCTCCTAATTGGCAAGGGTTGGTGACCGACGAGGACATCTGTCCCAAGTAGGGACAGGTACGTCACAAGCAGTGATCCGGTGTGGCCGCCTGACAAGCTGTCAGAGATGTGGTGTGTCTTGACCGTCGGGACCCTAGCTGTTATGTCCATGGCCAATAAGTAGGATTCAGTATACTCCTAGTCTTGGATACACGGTACTCCAATAAATCAAGCTGTTAGTTATGCCACGTCATACTGGATGTGACCCGAAAGTAACTAATATACTTGTGAGGCCCAGAACACATTAAATGGAGTTTAGACAAGGTATGAGGCAGTGTATGCATGTGTAGAGTTATCAATAGCAATTCTATGAATAGGTGGTCCATGCTCAGGACTCTATTCTAGGTGAATCTATGTATAGGGAACTTAGGGCTATGTGCCCAGGTTGCTTTTGGCTCTATATATTGAGGCCAAACTCGCCCTACTCCTCATTGTGATCATTGATTCATTGTCAGGGTTTCACTCTACCTTCATGCTTCTTATTCCTTGGCTTGGGGGTGAAGCTTTTAGAGTTGATTGGTTGCTTCTACTTGGTTGGTTGGTTGCTCCATAGTGTGTTTTCCATTGTGTTTTGTCTTGTAAGCAGGATCTTAGAGAGCTTCCCTTATATTGGTATCAGAGCAAGGCTTACGAAGATTGGAGAACATGGAGAAGGGCTACCTTTCGTCGAAATTTCGGATTGGATCCACGGGAATTCTCTTCCAAGGTGGATAGCAAGGTTGCAAGTGGGTGTACTATCCCGGTTTCAATTTGCATGTTGCTAAGATCCATTACTCTTGGGATTCTTTGTGGTTTTATGGAGAATTGTCCTTGAAGGCCAATTTGTGATGCTTTTTTGGAGCTTTTTCTTGTGTAGATCAAATCTTTGGTAAATCTGAAATTTCCAACAAGTGTACTTTCGTTTTAGGGTTCATTAATGATGAAATTAATGATGCATGCCGGTTCTCTCCAATGATTTATGATTCTAGGCTATGTTTTGGTCAAAATTGCTTGGTTTTTCATGCTTTTTGGCACAAAATAGATAGTAAGAACCGAAATCCAGCAGGATCAGATCAATTAGATGGTTGTAATTCTGTAAATTGGTTTGCATGTGTTAGAGAAAGAGGTGTATGCCATGAATTTCCACTTTATTGTGATGAAAAAACTGGAAAATAGCCAAAAATCATCATTTTTGCTTGTTT
The DNA here is from genome assembly GCA_029204225.1 of Diphasiastrum complanatum. NCBI lineage: Eukaryota > Viridiplantae > Streptophyta > Lycopodiopsida > Lycopodiales > Lycopodiaceae > Diphasiastrum > Diphasiastrum complanatum. The sequence continues at coordinate 7,933,119 of CM055097.1, read as the reverse complement.
TTTCATAAAGTTGGATAGTAAGTGGCTGTAAAACACCATGTAGAGCTTGTAAAGAGGTGGACCAAAGTCTTTTGAAGCTTTCCCTGAAGTTAGAACCAAGAATTCCAGCAATTGAACTTTTAGGAAGTCAACAAAGCTCAAAAAATGACCATTTTCGGTGATTTTTGGTGGATGGATCTCTCCAAATCCATAAGGAGATCATTCTGGATTTATTTACAGCATTATTAGCATTCCTTTTTACCTTCCCAACAAGCTATCAGACCTGTAAAATGATGGTCGGTGGCTTATGCACCATCTCCATCAAGTTTGAAGCTATTTTGACTTCTACAAATCAAGAAATCTTCGTTCTCAGCCTATACTGCATCTTAGGATCAGTATGAATGCTTCATGGAAGTCTATTTGATTGTTTAAGACAGTTAGCAGCATCAATTTTGGGATTTTGCATGATTTTGTCTTGTGGAAATGCGCCCTACTACAGTTTTTATGACACTCTGATCTCGCACGTGTGAAGCCTAGGTGGCAGGCTGATGTGGCAAGCATCTTGTTCACTTGGTCTCCCTCTATACTGAGCTTTACAGCACCCAATTTGGTGTCCTGTAGCCAAAGCTATGATCATCTGAACTTTTGCAGTTTTGTGAGTAAAATTGGCAAAATTTGAGATTGTTCTGATTGCATGCCAATCATTTCCCTAATTTGTAGTACTGTGCTTGCATGGATTAGTTGCATGCTGATTCTCAGAGTGATTCTGACATACATGAGGGATTTACAATCGATTTGAGTGGTCATACGAATGTGCTCTGACAGTTGGTTCACAAATCAGTGTTAATGGCTGACAAATTCCGTAAAATTGAAGTTTACGTAAAAAATTCCGGAATGACATTTTGTGAACTGATGTAGTGTGCTTTGCATGCCGGTTGGACATTGGGTTAGTAACATTAGGAATCGGACAGTGTTTCGATATTTTCGATTTCGATTGCCTTTTGTACTAACAGTATTTTCATCAGAATATTCGAATTACGTAAAATAAAGCCAAATTTGAGTTTTTCAAAAAAATCGAAATTTCGGTCATTTTTCCGTTATCTATGGGATTGGTTTAGATAAGTGAATTGTTTAGACTGAGTTTATCGGTCAGAATTGATCACAGGGTTTTCACTAAGTCTAAATCATAGATGCACCGAATCGCGATTTTGAAACCAGAATCGCAAAAAAAAAAAAAAAAAAAACTAAAAACAAAAAAAAAAATTTGAAAAATAGCTCATGGCTGAAAATTTTTTAGGGGATCAATGGTCAAACTAGCGTTTTGCCTCTCGGAAGTGTAGTAGATGAGGCACAAATAGATCTTATTTTCAGTAGCTATCTTGGTTGTCATTTGCTCTGGTTTTCAGTAAATGTTAATCCTACAATTTGGGTTATCAACTGTATGGATGATGATCACTTTTGCAATCGTTTCACTGGAGATGTGAGTGCAATGTGCATACAGTTGGGGGCATAAATATTGGGCCCTTCTCGGTGCGCATTTGGACCCCATTTTTATCTACGGGGGGGGGGGGCGGTAGCATTTTTATCTACAGTGTCTATATAGCAGGAAGCTCTAGGGGGTTCGGGGGGTGGTAGCCCCCCGGGAAACAGGGGGTTCGGTGGGCAGTAGCCCCCGAAAAACAGGGGGTCCGGGGGGCTACCGCCCCCCGATGGGGGGTTTGGGAGGCAACACCCCCCAACGGTAGGGTCCGGGTGAAAACACACTTTTTGGTGTTTCGCACCTGAAACAGTCGGCAAACTACACAGTCATAATGCTCTCAATCAGAGCTTTCATTTGATACCCATATTGCCTAAAATGAATTTCAAAAAAAAAAAAAAAAAACAATTCTGCGCGATTCTGGGAAAATCCTGAAACGCGTTTCAGAATCGCAATGCATCTATGGTCTAAATTATTTTCAAGTGATAGATAAGTTAAAATTGACACCGCAATGAAATTGCCGACAGTTTTTATTGTACTGTCATTTTAACTTTTGGAGTTGAGAACTCCCAGATTGAAAGTTAAAATTTGAATTTTTTCCTTTTTTGTTGAATTTCAATTTGGTAAAAATTTGAAATCAGTTACTTGTCTGATAGTTTTCTAATCGATATTGATCGCTAGAAATCAGTCAAGTGAACATTTGTGCAAGATACTCGTTAAATTTGATTAAAATCGTCAAACAATATGAAATGACCAGATTGGATGGGTGGCAATAGTATTCTTTATCTAGACAGTAAATCTGACAAGATACGGTTCAAGAATTATTGAAATCCTATTGGTGGGATTTCCATTCATGTAATTTCATATTCTTCGTTTGGATAGGTTTTGTCAATATTAATGGAGTAATGCCAAACCAGTCAATAAAAAGGAAAAACAGTCCAATTTTATTGGAAAATTTGTAATTATAGGCATTACATAACTGATTTCATTTCCAGTAAAATCCTATGGTGAATTATATTCAAAAGATCAGACTACTACGGTTTCACATATTAGTAAATGATTTTTGATATATCAGATATTCTGCCCAGGTATAAGACAGAAATGAAATTGTTTTAGACTTTTTCCTACAGTAATTAGTTTTTAAACATTACGTCTTCTTGGTACCTTAGCTGAAATAGGTTTTCAGGGAACTGAAAATTCTGAGGGAAGAAGAGTGGACATCAGAGAGGTAGTAAGTGTGATCGGGAAATGTATTTCGCAGTTAGGATTTTGGTAATCCCTGTAAATAATTGCTTAATATTGGTTATTAATTTCCTGAATAGAATTCATTCAGTTGAATTCGTAAATGTTATCTTTGTAACCATTGAGTTATCTGCAGTTTTGGATGTTAATTGTGATGTTAGAAGTGGAATTTGATACGTGGATTACATTGGATCTGTTAGTTGACAGAAGCTTGTCCCTAGATTTGATGCATCAGTAGGGGATTTGAAGCTTATTCATTAACCAAAAAAGATCAGAATGTAATGTGGAACCATGTTAATTCTTCTGTTTAAGTCACATAATCAGATGTGGATTTGTGCTATCCATATGATGGGCATGCTAAACATCCACATTAATGGATTCTCCTGTGTTTGGGAACAAGAGATAATATCCTATAGTGATTATAGGATAGCTAGATGATCAATGGATCTCTAGAATATCAGATAAGGTGGTTAAGGGTTTTTTGGAAGGAAAAGCTGATGGTATGGGACATCAGTAATTTTGGAAAGGGAATTCTAGGACTGTAAAGATCTGATGATCAATGGTGTGTTTTAGTACCTATTCGCGATATGGAAAAGAAGAAAACCATTCGATCAAATGTGGGGTATTTTGGAAAATTTTGAGGTTTAATCTAGATCCCAATGTGGTATCTCATCATTTACAAAATCAGAAGCCCTCAAATCTATTTCTCGCTTTCTTAATTAATCCTATTTTATCCCATCACTTCACCCCTCCTTTTAAAGATATTGTTTATTTCAATAAAAGTTAACTGGAAAGATGATATATGAAAATATCCAAATCCAAGAAAATCAGTAATAAGTGCTTCCACTAAAAGATTCACTTCATTACAAACAGGACTTCTCTTTCAAATATTTCCAATCTGAGTGATAGAAACTACTATTCCATCAAAACCCATTTATGCAACAGAGATATTCTAGGTTTAAGAAATTGAAACACTTTAACCTTAGAATTTATTTGAATTCCAAATCTATTCACACAAGTAGTAATTTATATGACATAACAGTCTTTAAGAAGAATAACTTCATGTTGGAAAGAATCATATAAATCAGCCTGATATCTTATATTCGAGAAATTACTAAGAAGTAATCTGTTGGTTGCATAGCTTTCGGAAGAGAACCAGCTAGGGTATAGAAATGAGATTGGATCTGAAAGGAATTTCGGATAGATTCAGAGTAAGATACCTAATTGGAAGTTTTCGAATAAGAGAAATTCTCTAGGGATTGTGTGGACAATCTGGAACTAGAACAGGTTTGATATTTAAATCATTATCTATAAGTGGTACAGTAAAAGATCAAAGGTTATTAATTCCATTTTGATTGGAATAGAAGTAAGTTTGAACAGAATTTAAGTCTGAGAGTTCTGTATTGGATCAACCTAATCTTAGTTTGAGTACTAGGATCAGAGAGGGGTTGATTGAGAGGAAGGAATTATGTAATTAGAGGTATGTAGGATTGGAAAACTGTTGAGAGTGAATGTTATTCGTCTCAGAGATTTTTCGGATATGTTATTTACTCATGAGAAATAGAAAATCTTTTGTAGCTGAGTTACAAGATCTCAGTGAGATATGTAAGTAACATATGTGGGTTCTCGAGGAATCTGCCAGGTAAGAATGTGTTTATGTATTGGGTCATAGTGAGATTATTCTCATATGTGCGCGATTAATCTTGTATGAATCTACTGTGTAATCCTAGTTACTAAGGTTATCTGGTGCACTTAACCTAGTCGACGGCGAACATAAGCATATGATCAAGTATTGTTTTGACATCAACTTGCAGAGTTAACAAATCTTTGTATAGAAGATTTATGGATTAACTTATAAATGATTTGGGTTAGGATCTAAATGTGGTGTCATACTAGTATAATTGAATTCTTCACCTGGACATTTGAGATTTCTGAATCATTGGCAATTAACTTGAGTAGTTGACTACTCCAGGATGAAGTTAATTGGTAAAAACAATCAATGTGATGTGGATTCACCGAGAACTGATGGTTTTTGAATTATATTGCTTGTAAGAAACATGATTAGTGAATCATTTGGGTTCATCAGTTAAAATTGTGTGCATTGGATATACAGTATTCTTGGGATAGAGTATTCCTTACTTAAGGAAGGGACTCAGCTCACTAGTGATTGTATCCCAAAGAGCTCAAATGGATAACGAATCATAATGAATCCAAAAATAATAATTGAATTGTTATTCAGCAGGACTTTGGGTATCTAGATGTGATTCTGGATTGTAATCTAAAGTTTTTGTAGTTGAAGATGATTATCATTTTAGTATGCTTTATGTCTTTAATTACCAGTGGTATATAGAACTTGGAAATCTAGCACTTCTGTCAGAGAATCATGTTAGGAGAATGTTTCTAAAATCCCGTGTTTTCCTGTTGGAAAAGATTTTGGAATAATTCTTACTTTTTTTGAGTTATGTTGGACATATACTCCAGTATCCTATAAATGATTATGGTTTTGGATTCCATAAAATTATAATTGACAAATCATATGAATCTAAATATTTATGGTTGACAAATCATAAATAGATACTTAATTATTGTCAGAGGATTATAAGGAATTGTAATGATTCTTAAGTGTGATGATTAACTCGATCTATTATTTGAGTAAGAATTCAGATCAGGGTATTGAATCTCTCTACTCCAGTGTTATATTTGAGGACCTATGGATCTCACAGACATTCTCACAAGATAAGTATTTTATTTGTGGAGAATTTTATTTATCTAGTGGATGTTATTCTGCTATAGTTTCTGGTCTGCAGATGCTTGAGTACAATTCTTCATTCGATTGGATCTCCAGTTATCATAGGAGACAGACAAGCCTATTAAGATGAATGAATGCTATTTTCTTGCATTTGGTGCTAGAAACAGGAGCATTTAACTCAAAGGAGTATCTGGGATACTAAGAGCTGAGTTTTAATCATTCTATATCTTAATGATTCTCCTAGAGATTCTAGTTAAATGAATTACCATATCTTAGAATTTGGATTCTAAGGATATTTGTACTTGAAAGCTTATGAATTATCTGTCAGAGTTGTGGATAATTTCAGACTGTAATTATAATTATTTTATTATTTCTTTAACTTTCATCTCTTAAGTTAGGTTACTTCACCCAGTGTTTCATGTAAGTGCTTTACATGAAGGTGATGTTACTAACTTGTGATGAATGTAACCCAGATGGAGAATTTATCGCTAAGTGTACTTTTCAAACCTGAGTTGTACTCCAGTGTAGAGATTATCACTTGGAAAATAGGATTATCTCTGAGTACTCGTTTGATGTGAAAGTTAGACTAAGGATAATGATTTTCTAGGTTGATATTGAGAGTTAAAAGAACTGTTCCTGTTATTCTTTCTTGTTTAGAGAGCTTCTAAGGATAGAAGCAGTTTAAGGAGGGAAGAATGTTATGTCCATGGCCAGTAAGTAGGATTCAGTATTCTCCTAGTCTTGGATACACGGTACTCCAGTAAATCAAGTTGTTAGTTATGCCACGTCATACTGGATGTGACCCGAAAGTAACTAATATCCTTGTGAGGCCCAGAACACACTAAATGGAGTTTAGACAAGGTATGAGACAGTGTATGCATGTGGAGAGTTATCAATAGCAATTCTATGAATAGGTGGTTTATGCTCAGGACTCTATTCTAGGTGAATCTATGTACAGGGAACTTAGGGCTATGCATGGCTATGTGCCTAGGTTGCTTTTGGCTCTATATATTGAGGCCAAACTCGCCCTACTCCTCATTTTGATCATTGATTCATTGCCAGGGTTTCACTCTACCTTCATGCTTCTTATTCCTTGGCTTGGGGGTGAAGCTTCTAGAGTTGATTGGTTGCTTCTACTTGGTTGGGTGGTTGCTCCATAGTGTGTTTTCCATTGTGTTTTGTCTTGTAAGCAGGATCTTAGGGAGCTTCCCTTATACTAGCCGTCAATGACGAGATGCTAGTCGACAAGTAGTCGGGGTGACAAAGAGGGTCACAGGTTTTTGGCGGGGCACGGGGTGGTACCCTATGAGTCACTCAGGGCCAGGCATGCCAAGTGGATTGATCACCCACAGGTGGATGCCATGTGCCAGTTGACGGGAATAGCAGGTAGAAGGACTCAAGGAGGGGGTGCCTATGGTTGGGAGGTTCATTCTACACACCGGCCTTCTAGGATTCACGAGCTTGGAGAGACTTGCTTGTGACAAAAGTAGCAGACTGCGACATACAAATCTCTATCCAATCCCAAAAGACAAGCACTGAGAGAAAGCCACAAGAATCTACCATAACTGTCCGAAGAAAGCATGCGAATAGAAGGAGTATGGAGAGATTGATACAGACACACCACACCTTCGGAAGCACAAAGAAGATGACCCTGAAGCATAGGATGGGGGGTTGAGAGCCATTGGTAACCAGAGATAGGTGGGAGTGGGTGAGTAGGAGATTCATGTGTCTCAGCAAAGAAGAAAACGTGCCCCGAGCACAGATACTGATCTAGGTCCGCTGCCATAGAAAAGGTAGAGAGGCTGCCACAGTTCCAAAAGACGCTAGTAGGTGTTATCGGGCCACTCCCAAATCAAACACCCTTTCAACTGGTTTATGGTCAAGATGTTGTCATGCTGATTGAATTTTAAATCCCACCTTTACGCAGACCTTGATGAACAGTGTCCTCAAACCATACCTGGGTAAGTTTGTGGTCATATTTTTAGATGACATCCTCGTCTGCAGTAAGACGAGGAAGGAGCATCTTAAACACCTCAGAAAGGTGTTTCGACTGCTTAGGAAGCATAAGCTTTATGTTAAGAAACCTAAGTGTGAATTCTTCGTTGAAGAAGTAGCATATTTGAGTCACATTATCTCAGCAGATGGGATTAAGATGGACCCCAGTAAGGTCAAAGCCATACTCAGTTCGCTAAGACCTTAGAATATTTTAGAATTACAGATCTTTCTAGGTTTGGCGGGATATTACAGACGATTTGTCAAGGAATATGCTCAGATAGCAGTTCCCTTGACAAATCTTCTTAAGGGGAACGGAAAGGAGTTCATTTGGGAGTCCGCACATGAGAGCTTTGATGCTCTCAAAACAGCCTTAGCTACAGCACCAGTTCTAAAAGTCGTCGACCCCAATCAGCCATTTGTGGTCGAAACAGATGCTAGCGACTTTGCAGTTGGTGTTGTACTAACTCAGAATGCACGACCAGTTGCGTTCGAGAGTAAAAAACTTGAGCCAACATAGACTAGGTACAATGCCCATGAAAAGGAACTCTTCTCCATATTTCATTCCCTTAAGACTTGGAGGCATTATGTGTATGGTGCCAACTTTGAGGTCCTGACAGACCATGAAAGTCTCGGATACCTTTGCAATCAGCCTGAGCTCAAAGGTCGGAAAGCTCGTTGGGTTGAGTTAATGCAAGAGTTTGATATGTCTATCAGACATAGACGAGGGAAATTCAACACAGTAGCAGATGCACTTAGTAGAATGCCTATGATAAACGAGCTGAGTTTTACTCGGATTCGTATTGAGTTACTCGAGTCCCTGAGAGGGAAGTGCCAGCATGATGCATTCTTCTGTACTATCTGGAACTCAGTCCAGAGCAAATAGTTACAGACTCCAAAACCAGTTCCCGAGTGTATTACCCAAGCAAATCCCAATGGCTGATGGTCAATTGACTCAAGGATTCAAATGGAAACAGTATTCCATTCAAGATGAGTACTTGCTCTATAGAGATAGAGTATGTGTCCCCAATTCAGAGGATTATAGGCAACAAGTCCTATATGAGTGTCATGAAAGTCCTAGTGCGGGGCACCCAGGCATTCAAAAGACCTATGAGCTTCTTCGTAGGAGTTTTTCTGGCCCAGTATGAAAAAGGACGTCCAGCAACATGTAACCAGTTGAGGTAAATAAAGCAGAGCGTTTAAAGGCAAGAGGGTTGTTACAGCCCTTAGATATACCAGCTGGTAAATGGGAGAGTATCTCCATGGATTTTATAGTAGGCCTGCTGTAAAGTCCTCATACACATGTGACTTAAGATCTATAGCAGGCTGCTTACTTGCATGCCATCGCTTACCAAGTACAATATCAAACTTAGCTAGTTCAATAATTTCAAAGTCTAACTTCTCGGTATACGTCTGAATAGACAACGATGCCCAAGAGACTCTTTCATCCCAAACCTCTGTTCCCTTACCATCTGGCATCTCAACAATATACCGGTAATCAGATGGAACAGTAGCTAACTTTCTCACCACGCGAGAATTGATAATATTATGCGAGGAACCAGTGTCAAATAAGACGAGCACGTCATGACCTTCCAGCTTCCCCCTCATGCGTATCAGTTCACTATCTGGAAACTGATAAGCTTCACGCACCTTGGTGGACAAATAACAAACTGGTGCCTCTGGAACAAGCTTCCGCACCGAAATAGTCATGACACGACGAGTGTCCTCATCATCACGTACCAACAAGTCATTCAAAATTTCCTCATCCTTGCCCTCATCTTGACGTTGCATAACATGGAGCTTCTTGCGCGTATGTCGAGGAAAATCTTTGAAAAGATGCTTGCCAAGACAAAAAAAACATAATTCATCTTTCTTGGCCTTTTCCTTTTGCTTAGGACTAAGGGGAGACTTGTCGTAAGCACAACGAGCCACAGGACATCCCGCCTTGCACTTCAAAGTCTGCTGCATCTGGATAGGATCCTTCTGCGAAAAGCCTTTCTGACCAGCTTGGCCATATTTTCGCGAACCCTTCTTCTGAGGCCAGCTTGGCGCTCCAGATTCAGCCTTGGTGCGCACATTGCCTTCAAAGTTGAGAGTTGTAGCAACCACCTCTTCTAAGGTTTTGCACCCTTCATTAGGCACTGAAGGCCTCAACTCTTCACAAAGGCCAAATATGAACTTGTGGACGACTAGCCACTCGGGAATCTCTTCTAGAATCTTGATAAGCGTCCCACGATACCTATCAGCATATTCTTGCACCATGTACTGCCTCTGACGATGCAAAAGCCAAGCATCCGTCGCATGCACATGCTCATGTGGAGGAATGAACTGAGCTCTAAAAGCTCAATCCAAGTGGATGGAGCCTGATTAGACTTCAACAACTTGCGCCACCACATGTTAGCAAAATCAGTTAGATGGTAAGCAGCTTTGCGGACCCGCCAACCCTCATCAGTTGGGGACTGCTTCAGATCAAAATATTCCTCCCACTTATGCAACCACTAATCTACCATATTAGTAGTGCGTTGGAGAGTGTTTCCTGCAAAACGGGTAGGCTTAATATCTATGTCTTCTGGGTAGGGTGGAGGTAACAGAGGACAAACAGCAGAAGACGGATAAGGCGGAGCATACTACGAGGAAGACGCATAACCACCAACTACCATCATCGCTCGTATCTCTGCGACGGTCTTTTCTTCACTGTCCATGCGAGCTTGCACAAAGGCGAAGTACCAGCAGGCGAACGAGCAGCCACTGTAGGCGGATTACGGTCAGGGCTAAGCACAGGGCTGGGTGGTGGTGATTGGAGGGCAACAAGAGGGCTAAGCGGAATATCAACTCTATCATCTTCTATAATGAACAAAAAGGGCACAAAAAAAAACTCTTTTTCTGAATGTACACCAAAAAAAAACAAAAAAAATGATTTTTCTTATGAAAAGGGAAAACGGAAAGCAAAATAAATCAGTGAAGATAGATCACTCCCTGGTTCCCAAAGACGTAGTATGGATGATTGATGAAGAGGTTGCCGGAAAAAATTTGAAGTTTTGTTGATTTTTTGTGAAAATAGGTGAAAAAACAGCACCAAATCAAAGCGAAGTTATGGACGCTCAGGTCTGCAAACGGGCTGAAGGTACTATTGTAGTAGGTCGCCCTCCTGTAAGGATTCTCCATGCCAAATCTCAGGTCAAACGGACATACGGCAGAGAAGTTATGACGTTTCAACTCCAAAACCTCTAAAAAATGTCCAAAATCTGTTTTTTTGAGAGCGAACAGCTCGTTCTAGAGAGAGAAAGTGGAGAAAACATCAATTTTCTTAGTTTTTTTGGGGGGATTGCAAAAGGAGAAGTGGGGGAATTGATACCCTGCAATGGATCGTTGGGGAATAGGGAGCTTTTGCCTCGATTTGAGCCAAAAAAACAAGGATTTACAGATCTGAAAAAAAATTGAACATGAAAAAATAAATTTTGTAGAAAACTGAAAAATGGCCATAACTTTCTCTCGCATATCGGATTGCTATGAGATTTCGGCAGGTGCTTGGGGGTGCTGGATCGCTGCTAGGGAGCCTGAAAATCTGAGAAAAGATTCCGAAATCGCTGATTTTCTTCTGATAGCAATTATCACAAGCAAGTCTCTCCAAGCTCGTGGATCCTAGAAGGCTAGTGTGTAGAATGTGTTGGATTTACTCCTACTCTCCTAAATCCCATTTTTAATCTACCTTCATTCTTGCTGCATATTTACTAACGTTGTCACGTTGCCTGCATATTTACACGCAAATTCGCACAGCCGAATAAAGGGCGAAAGAATCACGAACACTGTGTTTTTACACAGGTTATGCTGACAGGCGAAAAGGGGACACTATCCTACAGAATGCCGAAGGTGCCCTAAAAGCTAAGGCACCCTGTAAATCTTATCCTAAGGCCATTCGTAAGAGTGACCCACTTTTCGCATCATCACCAACGTTCACTTCAACACTGGCTGACGTCGCACCCTTTTTACACTCACTCCATGCAGTTGCGCTAATAGATTGTAAAACGATTGCAGCCACCCACGATCTCCTACAGACAGCACATCCACTCTATACTTTCACATCTGCACACCTGTAATATTATGTATATATACATATTCTGGACACCATTCAGACGATGATGATGATCAGATCAAGTGATTGAAGAAGAGACTAAGAGAAGAGGTTTCATTCCTCATTACAGACAAAATAAGCTTCGTAGGACACGTGGTTTTGTCCACTATTGTATTGTGCTCTGCCGCATTATTAACTTGTATACATGATATACTTAATTTGATACAGCTCTTTGTTCTGCATTCAGATCTGTGTTAATATTGCTATGCTTGTTCTTCATTTTGTCTGATCTTTCTAGCTGCTCTTTCTGGTAATAGACGATCATCTTTTAGTCTTGTCTTTCGCGAACAATTCGCGACTAATTATCAGTCGAGCACAGTCTAGCTCTTCGCGAATCATTCGCGACAGATAATTTGTCTTGCAATTTGCGACAAATTATTCATCTAGCGCTTCATCCATTAAATGTTTGGCTACGTAATCTAGAATGACTGTGATTTCTATCACTAAAGTTCTCTTCATTCTGATAGGCGTAGTCATGCTTACGGAGAGAGTCAAATAATTCATTCCACTGCGCACGAACATTTTCTGTTCGAGTTCGCTTCTCGTTCGTTTCTTGTTCAAGTTCGTTTCTCGTTCGTGTTCGTCATTTATTCTGCCCCTCTCTCCAACATGGTATCAGAGCTATCTTCATAGCTTGATTAGCTTCCACAGTACAAGACTCTACTAGCCGATAAAGTAATTGTTTTCTTGTTCTGTAATTATCAGATTTTCATACTTAAGTCACTGATAGTTTCTCCTATCACTTAGACTAATTCTTCCACATGGATTCCCAAGGGAAAGCCAGTCCTATCATGGACAAGCTTCATGGAGCCAATTACCATCCGTGGAAATTTAAGATGAAAACTGTACTAATGGCAAAAGAATTGTACGACGTTGTTACAGAAGCAGAAGGGAAACCCGAAGCGGACGACGCGGCAATCGCCAGATGGAAGTTGAAGGATGGAAAAGCTTTTGCGTTGATCATCCTCAACATCACGGATACCCAGATCGGCCATGTATCCGAGGCTCAGACATCGAAAGAAGTCTGGGACATCTTGAGCACACTATACGAAGTGCGAGATATAGCTTCCAAGCTACATCTCAGGAAGAAATTCTACTCCCTCAAAATGACGAATGGTGATTCTTTGCAGAATCACATTAATCCATTCAAGAACATGCTAAGACAAATGGCCGCTGTCGGATCTGTCATAGACGATCAAGACGCAGTGATGCAACTGCTTACAAGCTTGCCAAGTTCTTACGACAGCTAGGTGATGATCATCACGACTCATCCAGAATTGACTCTTTCAAGAGTCATTACTATGTTGTTGCAGGAAGACACGCGAAGGAACGAAGCCTCGAGTTCCTCAGCTGATTCTCACGCCTTGTACACCAACAAGAGCACGACAAAGCAGAAGAAGAAGAAGAAAGACCCGAAGCAATCAAAGCCAGACCAGATTCCAAAAACCAGCTCAGCACAAGGAACAGTCGAATCCGCAGACAAAGAAGAAGCTGTTCTGCAGATACTGCAAACAAAACAACCACGAAATTCAAGACTGCCGAATACTTCAAGCGAAGAACAATAGCAAGGGATAGTCGAATCAAGTGGCAAATGCAGCTGTAGAAGCTCCACAGCCTATTCAAGAAGCAGATTATGATGCCTTCATGACCAACCATCAAGAAGCATCTAACAACAGTTCTTGGTTCCTGGATTCCAGAGCCACTCAGCACATGACTAGCCTCATTGGCTGTTTCGAGTCCTATACACCTTACAGTACCCAGAAGTTCGTTCACCTTGGCGACAATAGCACACAAGCTATTAAAGGTGCAGGCACTGTAAGATTATGCTTTGCAAATGATCAGTCTAAGCTACTCTCTCAAGTCCTGTATGTACCAAAGTTATCTACGAATCTGCTCTCTGTAAGCAGAATCGCAGATCTAGGACATAGAGTAGAATTCGAATGTGATCAATGTAAAGTAGTTGATAGGACAGGCAAGATCCTAGCACTCGGAAAGAGGCATGGATACTTGCATAAATTAAGTCATTGTTTTTCTGCCTCTAGTCAGACTCTCAATACTTCAATTCATACAAATAAAGGTTTACTTTGGCATTATAGACTTGGTCATTTAAATCATGATGTTGTACAACGAATGTCTAGACAATCTATTGTTCTTGATCTCGACTATCCTCGCGAAAAAGTCGAGTTACCTGTCTGTCAAGACTGTCTAGTTGGTAAACAGACTAGGAAACCATTTAAGTCAAGCCATCAACATATTGCTAGAGGATTGCTAGATGTCGTACATTCAGATATTTGTGGCCCGATGAAAAATCCTTCGTTGAAGGATGCCTAGTATTTTATAATCTTTATTGACGAATTCACCAAGGCCCTAAGGTCAAACAACAGTGGAGAATACATCTCTATCGAGTTTAAGGAGTACTGTCAAAGCCAAGGCATTGAGCAGCAATTTTCTAACACCCTCCTTAAATGACAATGCAAAAACTGAAATCTTCACTATGTAACAAAGCCAACACGTGGTATCAAATTTAAAACTTTGCACATCACTCCTTACAGTTCTCAGTCTAATGGCTTAGCTGAGAGGAAGAACCGTACTCTGGTCGAATCTGCTAAATGTATGTTATCGCATGCATCGTTGCCTAAGAGATTCTGGGCTGAAGCTATCTCCACTGCAGCTTATGTCCAGAACAAATGTTCGACCAAGGCCCTCTCAGGCAAGACACCCCACGAGGTGTGGACAGGCTCTAAGCCTTCTTTGAAGAACCTAAGAGTGTTCGGGTGCATTGCCTACGCGCAGATCCCAAAAGACACAAGGAAGAAATTGGACTTCCAAGGTCTCAAGACCATCCTGATCGGATATACTTCGTCTGATAACACCTACAAGTTGTACGATCCCGATACCCAACAAATCTTGTATAGCCGAGATACACTCTTTATCGAGGATCAGTTCGTCGACCTCAAAGGCAAGGATATTGGTCAAGAGGAACCTACATCTCCTACCATTGACACGACAGTCCGAGCTTCTGGCTCAGGCATGTCTATTGTCGACCCACTTCGAGATAGCGAATCCGACGAAGATGTTGCTTCTACCCAACAACAAGTCCCAGGAATGGTTCATCAGTCGAATCCTCCCAGAAGATCAAGCCGAGTGCGCACACAGCCCACAAGGTATACTCCTGAGTCTGCCTGTCTCTTAATGCAGGAACCGACGACAGTCGAAGAAGCACTTAGCCAACCAGATTCTGATCTCTGCAGAGAAGCCATGGACAGAGAGTATTCCTCTCTGATCAAGAATCAGACATGGTCATTAGTCGAAGCTCCTATTGGCTGCAATATTATTGATTGCAAATGGATCTTTAAGATCAAATATAATGCCAACGGAGCAAGTGATCGAAGGAAGGCTAGACTAGTAGCACGAGGATTCACCCAGATCCCGAATGTCGACTACAGTGAGACTTTTAGTCCAGTCGTCAAACATTCGTCGATCCGAATGCTCGTCTTATGCTGCAGCTACCGACCTCGAAGTACATCAACTTGATGTACAAACAGCCTATCTGAACGGAGTAATACAAGAAGATATCTACATGATCCAGCCCGAAGGATACGTTCTAGAAGGCATGTCTGTAAACTCCACAAAGCACTGTACGGCTTGAAACAGTCTGCCAGAGCTTGGTTTTCCTTCATTATCATCACCTTGTACGTTGATGATACGTTGCTCTTCAGCAACAATACCAAAATGGTCAAGGATGCAAAACAGATGTTGTTCTCAGAATTCGACGTGACTGATCTGGGCGAAGCTCACTTCTGTCTTGGATTCAAATCCACAGAGACAGAGCAAATCGACTGATTTACATCACTCAACAAAGGTATCTTCACAATGTTCTTAACAGATACAATTTGATGAATTGTAAATTAGCTCACTCACCAATGGATCCAGGCCTGCATTTGTCGAAGGACCAATGTCCCCAGACCAAGCAGGAAGAGGAGCAGATGAGAGTATCCGTATCGATCGATACTTGGATCTCTCATGTACGCAATGGTCTGTACAAGACCAGATATCTCATTTGTTGTAAGCTCACTCAGCCAATATATGGCTAATCCTGGCATTACCCATTGGAAGGCTCTTATTCGAGTCATGAGATATATTCGAGCTACCATGGACCAGTGCATCTGCTATGGAGATGTCAGCAACGACAATCTTCATCAGCTCAGTGGCAATTCTGATGCAAGTTGGGGAGGAGATGCAGACAATCGTAAATCCACATCTGGATTTACATTCTTCTTCAACGGCGGTCCTATTTCCTAAAAGTCGTAAGCAAACCTCTATCGCAGTTTCTTCTATTGAAGCAGAATACATTGTTGCTTCTCAATCTATTAAGGAAGCGTTTTGGTTGAGAAATTTGCTGTCAGACATCAATCTGTATCAATACAGCCCCACAATTTTGTTTTGTGATAACCAAAGTGCTATTGCCTTATCGGCCAACCCTAGATTTCATTCTAGGAGTAAGCACATTGAGATCAGATATCACTACATCAGGGGCAAGGTTCTCGACAGGGAGGTAAGCTTAACGTACTGCAGAACACAGGACATGGTTGCAGACATTTTCACGAAAGCACTCAGTATTAATGCACACAACAAATTTTGTGCATTGCTAAGTCTAAAGATCAAGGCATTCACGGATCCAGATTAAGGGAGGGTGTTGGATTTACTCCTCCTAATCTCCTAAATCCCAATTTTAATCTGCCTCCATTCTTGCTGCATATTTACTAACGTTGTCACGCAGGCTGCATATTTACACGCAAATTCGCACAGACGAATAAAGGGCGAAAGAATCGCGAACACTGTGTTTTTACACAAGTTATGGTGACAGGCGAAAAGGGGACACTATCCTACAGAATGCCGAAGGTGCCCTAAAAGCTAAGGCACCCTGTAAATCTTATCCTAAGGCCATTCGGAAGTGCGACCCACTTTTTGCATCATCACCAACGTTCACTTCAGCACTGGCTGACGTCGCACCCTTTTTACGCTCACTCCATGTAGTTGCGCTAACAGATTGTACAACGATTGCAGCCACCCACGATCTCCTACAGACAGCACATCCATCCACTCTATACTTTCACATCTGCACACCTGTATTATTATGTATATATACATATTCTGGACACCATTCAGACGATGATGATGATCAGATGATCAAGTGAGTGAAGAAGAGACTAAGAGAAGAGGTTTCATTCCTCATTACAGACAAAATAAGCTTCGTAGGGCACGCGGTTTCGTCCGCTATTGTATTGTGCTCTGCCGCATTATTAACTTGTATACATGATATACTTAATCTGATACAGCTCTTTGTTCTGCTTTCAGATCTGTGTTAATATTGCTATGCTTGTTCTTCATTTTGTCTGATCTTTCTAGCTGCTCTTTCTTCATCTTTTAGTCTTGTCTTTCGCGAACAATTCGCGACTAATTATCAGTCGAGCACAGTCTAGCTCTTCGCGAATCATTCGCGACAGATAATTTGTCTTGCAATTCGTGACAAATTATTCATCTAGCGCTTCATCCATTAAACGTTTGGCTACGTAATCTAGAATGACTGTGATTTCTATCACTAAAGTTCTCTTCATTCTGATAGGCGTAGTCGTGCTTACGGAGAGAGTCAGATAATTCATTTCGCTGTGCACGAACATTTTCCGTTCGAGTTCGCTTCTCGTTCGTTTCTTGTTCGAGTTCGTTTCTCATTCGTGTTCGTCATTTATTCTCCCCCTCTCTCCAACAGAATGAACCTCCCAACCATAAGCACCCCCTCCTTGAGTCCTACCTGCTATTCCTGCCAACTGGCACATGGCATCCACCTGTGGGTGATCAGTCCACTTGGCATGCCTGTCCCCTGTGACCTATGAATACAGAGTGACTCATAGGGTACCACCCCCGTGCCCCGCCAAAGACCTGTGACCCTCTTTGTCACCCCGCCTACTTGCCGACTAGCATCTTGTCATTGGCGGCTAGGGTCCCGACAATCAAGACACACCGCATCTCTGACAGCTTGTCAGGCGGCCACACCGGATCACTACTTGTAATGCACCAGTCCCTACCTGGGACAGATGTCCTCGTCGGTCACCGCCTGCCAATACTAGGCCTCAGGCCCTCTGGTGACCGGCCGTGCCGAGATCATGATAGAGCCATAACTGGGCTCTAACAACTTTGCTCCTCATACTTCGTTGTTTACGGATTTGGAAAGAGATCCATTTCAGACCCTTGTCAATGATATTGCTCGCCTTTCCATACGTGGTTACATCTTGCTTGCTGGAGACTTTAATGCTCGCACAAGTACCAACCAAACTCACTTTTATAAGGATGTGCTTTGCCTTCGACCCTTGGATATGTCTTATGCAGGCTCGTCGGCAGATTCAGCAGCCCGTGTCACCACACATGGGGAGCAGCTTTTATTGCTGGCACAGGCACACGGGCCTATTTTCCTCAACGGTCTTCCTCAGTGGCCGTCTTCCTTTGGGTTATACATGCCATCCTTTTGGCGGCAGACACAGTGTTGTCGACTGTTAGAGATCTAAACACCACAGTAGGGCAAACACTAACTGATCCACCCAACCTTGCCTACTCCCCGATATGGAGTAAGCCCCTCCTAGCCCAGTGTGAGGACTGGTAGCATGCATACGGCCAAGTGTCGGCCACGTGACAAACGTGGCCGACTGCACGTTGGGACCCAACGTGGGCCCCTATCCTGCTGACCAGGTCCCTATGTTGTGTTAGGCCCGCCATGGCTATGGACCGTGCTAAGGCACACTACTCACACAGTCTTGCCCTGTTGGACGTGTACGCTGAACACGCCCCTAACTGTCGTATCTGACCTCCCGAGTTCCCTAGGGTTCGGCACTAGTTACAGGCTCGTAGCACTCCCTCCCCCTTTAGAACCGTCTTGGTCCTCTAAGACAAAGTCTAGAAAAATCTTGCGAAGGACGCTGCCTTTTTCCCAAATGGCATTCTCAACAGGCTGATCGTTCCACTTGATTAGATATTCTTGGTATAGAGTATGACGAGTCTGCATCTCTCTACTACCAAGGATCTCCTCTGGTTCATGTGGAATGGGAGAACTAGAACACTATCCCCTACTAGATTTTCAGATCTTGTTAGGGCTTTTCGTAACCGGCTTACATGAAAGACTAGAAAAACCTTACTGGTGCGTGGGAGTTCTAGTTCATAGGTGACCTCGCCTAGTCTCCTACTAATGGGATACCTAGGAGACAACTTAGCACATACTCCTGATTTGAGGGTTTTAGAGTCAACTGGGACTCGTAGAAAGACTTTCTCACCAACAGAGAACTGCACATCCGGTCTGTGTGGAACTTCATAATGCCTGGCTTGATCCTGGGATTGCCTAATTCTGGCTCCTTCAACTTTTTCTTGTTTAAACCCTACAGTTGTGGGTGAGCGTGGCTGAAAACCGTACATCAGCATAAATAGGTTGTATCCCGTAGCTGAATGTTTAGTACTGTTATACGCAAACTCTAATATTGAGAGATACTCCTCCCAATTAGTCTGCTTTTTGCTGACGTATGCTCGAAGCATATCCTTCAGCACCTGATTTACTCTTTCTGTTTGACCGTCCGTCTGTGGATGGTTGGTGGTACTCATGTTTAGTTTAGTATGGAGATGATGGAATACTGCCCTCCAAAAATTTCCATTAAACTTATTGTCCCGGTCGCTGACTATGCCGGAAGGTAGACCGTACAATTTAAATAGCCCATCTATGAACAACCTCGCTAACTCTGGAGCTCTAACGGTTGTTTTAGTCGGAATAAAGTGAGCCATTTTGGTCAGACGGTCAACTGTGACCCATATAGCGTCATTACCCTTTTGGGTCTTAGGCAGGTATACTATAAAATCCATGGAGATACTCTCCCACTTACCAGCTGGTATATCTAAGGGCTGTAACAACCCTCCTGCCTCCAAACGCTCTGCTTTATTAACCTGACATTTCTAGCAACTAGTTACATATTGTTGGACGTCCTTTTTCATACTGGGCCAAAAAAATTGCCAACGAAAAAGCTCATAGGTCTTTTGAATGCTTGGGTGCCCCGCACTAGGACTATCATGACACTCATATAGGACCTGCTGCCTATAATCCTCTAAATTGGGGATACATACTCTATCACTATACGGAAGCTGCCGTAATCTTGGATGAAAACTAGCACCAGCCCTGGGAACTGGTTTTGGACTGTAAATGGCTAGGAGTCTGTTTCAAAGTATGGATATTCTTCTTCCGTTTGCTCAAAAACGTCTGAAGGATGTCGGCGTTCCGATCCTTCTCACCGTTAAATGTGGGAGGTTTCAAGTCTTTGAACAGAATTGGGCGAGTTTTACTGCCTAACTCACTGATAGGTAAACTAGGCACAGATGAAACTGGCTAGTGGGTAGAGCTAGGCAAATAACTTTTAGGTCGATTAGAAATCAAAAACTTAATTTCGGCAAATGAGTCTTCTTGGCTAGTCTACATGCTAGCTAAAGCAAACTTAACCTCTTCCACTTCTATTACCAAGTATTCTGCTCTTTTGGTAACGAATGCATCTGTATCACAGACGTATTCTTCATCTACTACCATCAGAGCCTTCCCACACTTTGCTCTTAATGTTTCTTCTTCCAATTCGTCCATGCCTCTTATTGGAGAATCGAAATTTCTCATAGGAAAAGACATGTCGGAAAAAAGAAAAAGAACCACTAGGAGTACTTGACAAGAAAAACTAAGAAGACTAACTGAAACTTAGCTTTGAATAGGAGGTTGGCTGGACCGACTGTTGTCAGAGAGAACCCGTCAACCCCCGTATTGGACTGGCTTTCGGGAGCCCTGCTACCACAAATCACCGTACCGGAAATGATCACTTCTGCTCGGACCTCTTGCAGAAGAATGCTAGAACCTCCCCAATATCTTTGAGAAATGACTGCATGCAAGGTAGCCAAACCAGGAGCTGCATGTACTGAAATTGAGCAGAAAAAACCCGCATGTACTGCTATGACTGCTGCAAGAATCTGTTTTGACCGGATATGCTGAAACTATTGCATGGATTGATTTTTGAATTGCATGTAGACGATTCAAAGGAAAGGGTGGCATGCAGTACGGTGTACTTGGGTTGCCTTGAGTTCTGCAAAGGAGTTGGATATGCACTGAAGGTAGCTTCGAAATCGTGTTGAGACCTGGCCCAACAGTAAGTGAATTTCATGGGCCAACCTAATTTCTATATACTACTATTGCCCAACATGACATGATACTTGGTGCTAATAAGTTTGCTTTCTTGGAGCATGTTACTTTCAGCTTGTTATGTTTGTAACTCTCACTCACTTGTGATGGCCACCATTACCCACTTCAAGGCCTTGATCCTCAGCAAGGCTCTTTGGTTTTCTGCTTCCTAGTGTGTTTCTCTCTATTGACCATTGAACTTTCATAGTCGGTGCATGGATGTTCATACTAATGCCTTTCTCTGGCATTCTTGGTCCATACAGGTTACCTACTATTTACATGTTTGGAGCAGTTTTTATGGAGAACTATGTCTTTATGCCTTGATTTGACATCCTTGGGCCATCTATGAGCCTAGACAACACTTCATGTTTATCTTTATATTGGGGTTTTATGAGTTGGTATGGACCTTTCAGCATATGTATTTTGCAGCTTGGATCTAACATCATCTATATTGGATGACTTTTCCAGCTATGCAGTTTACAGTCTTACGATAAGGGAATACATGTCGTTGCCTTTATCTAAGGGCTGCTTTGGGACATCACGTGCCAATCTAGGGCAATTATATTTGTTCATGAGCTAGGGACTCTAGCAAGTGTTAATAAGATACTTTCTATTCATTTGGTGAATAGAATTATCAAGACTACTTATGTTATTCCTGGCAGGGTTTAGCCGTTGAGGATATATGACGTTGCAATCAAAGTTCTTTGTATGGGATTGCTATTTGCAATCATGTATGTCATTAAGCTTCATCGGATGCCATATTTGTGATTGTGTTCATAACTCCTACATTTTAATTGAGGGTCGAAGTCAACAGTAATCAAAAAGACTTATCAAGCAAGCTTTTCTTCAACTAAATTTTCTAATTAGCAATTTTCTATTTGTTGTTGATGTTAAAATCCTTCCAATTACTCTAGTGTTATAATTAAATCTTTGATGTTGCTTGACTCCAATTGACCGCTTTCACATTTTCTTTTCCACCGAATTTGATACAAGTTACTATTAAGATGTTTCTTGTATACATTTGTGTGTCCTAGTTTAGATTTGGATGTCTCGACACTCTTTTTGAATTACTTTTCAAAGTTCGACTCATTTATGGTTATAAAATCCATTTGCTTTCTGTATCAGCTATTTCTTCACTTGATACATGAGTCCTACTATATGGATGTTCATCACCTTTTGGCTCCTTGATTATAATAGTGCCATGACAAGCTATGAATTGATGTGCTTGTATACTTTTTTAATTGAAGTGTGAGAGCCTTTTCCATAATAAAAATTTCTCTCAATGCAAGACAAAAAACATCAAAGAAATATGGATAATGGATAGGTCCAGAGTTACATAGGTGAAAAGAGGTTCATTTACCCAATATCTTTCCCGTCAAGGATCGGTCTCACCAAATAATGACCACTTTCTGCTTGTATTAGCTGTATTTAAGAAATATGAATATTAGGGGAGATTTGATTGATAACGCAAATTAGCATTATAAGAAAATGGCTTGTCATCCTTTTAAGTACAAGATTTAGCCAATCAAAATAGTAATTTATAAAACTGAGAGGACATAAGTCTATATGCATTCCTAAAATTACTCACTAGTGCGAGAGCAAATGACAAAAACATGATAGCCAAAGTCCATCAAAATGAAGCTCTTTGCACAAGAAGCTCCTAAGAGAGACTCTATTTCAAGAAAGAAAATTGGGCTTGTCCGTGGAAAATTTTGATGCAAACTTGCAACTCTCTAGAATGCCTTGAGTATTGCAACAAAAAATTGTTTCACTTTATCTATTGTCATCTTGACTAACACTCTAAATGCATAGACCTCTCTATTTAATTCAAAAAACTTGAAGATATTTTTAGATAATGCTTGTCAACAATTCAACCAAATAGCACACTACTTCCATGCATTTTGCTTTAAGTTGGAGATATAACCATCTCTTGATTTCTATAGATAAATATGATATTTGAGAGTTCCAAACATTCTGGTGAGGACAAGCAAAATTAAAAACACATAACTTACATGCCCTTAAAACAATTTATAGCTATATGACAAAAACTCGTCAACAATGTTTACTATATTCTTGGCGTAAATAGTTAAACTAAAAAAATTTAGTGATATGCAAGCTTCTTATTTATTTAAGAAAAGAGCTAATACCCACTTGTGAGTCACTTCACATAACATATACGCATGCAAAAATCCATGTCTAGAAAGTTATGGAGAATTAAGAGCGCCACAATAGTAGGTCCTATGTTCAATCCATTGGGACCCCTGATACATAAGTTCCCAAAGCTAAATGGAGGCAAAGGCAATGGACCATAATGCCGGGAAGGAAAGACACCCAAATAAGATGGCCTAAATGCAACTTTCCAGTTTGTAAATGTTTAAGGACTAGCATGTTACAAGAGGACATTTGTCACTTCCTTTTGAGCAAGTGGTTGTTGCATAGCATATATAAGGAAGCGGGGGCTGGGCGCGAACGTGCGTCTGGGGTGGGCGCGTCCACCCCAGGCAAATTTTATTTTTTTTCAAAAAAAAAATACAGGCCCCTCCCTGCTCGCTCCCACATGCCCAAAAACAATTAAAATTAATTTTCCCCGCCCTACACCCCACCCCCCCCCAGAATTATCAGGGGGTGGACCACGACTGCCTGCTCCCTCCGGTTAAAAAAAATGAAAACAGTGCCAAAAAAATTTGCAAAAAACCTACTCACTACCCATGCCTCCCATAACCAGGATGCCACAGAATCGAGATAAAGTAAACAATTTATAATTTTGACACGAAAACTCTCCCTCACACGGTCTCTCTCTGTGGCAAGAAAAGCAAGCATTATTGCATTCCCATGTGAACTAGTTTCCAGACGAGAACAAACTTTTGTACGAGCTTTATCATCAGATGTGGTTGGGGGAGGCGGGTGCGGTGGCGGAAGCGGAGGCGAGGGCGGTGGCGGTGGCGGATGCGGTGGCGGTGCCAGATGCGGGGGCAGTGGCAGGGGTGACAGTGGGTGCACCGCTGGATGTGGATGGCTCGCCGGCCTCAGCACCTAGTTCAGCATATGTGTCGAGAATGCGAGCCCTCTCCGCAAGGGGGATGGATGTACAAACATCGATCCCGTAGCATCCCCGTGCGGGCCGAGTACACAATCCTCCCAAATGTGCTTGTACCCGGGAGGCGTTCCCTCCCAACTCTTCCGACAAAAAGGGCAACGCCACATTCTGTCGGGCAACAACTCCACCTCGTCCCAAATGGGAGAAGCGACCATCTCTCTCTCTCTCTCTCTCTCTCTCTCTCTCTCTCTCTCTCTCTCTCTCTCTCTCACACACACACACCCTAAACCCTAAATCCAATATCTGTCTCTCTCTCCTCCTAACGCCCGACCCCGTGCACAAGGGTCGGACGCGGACGTGCCCGACCCGGACCCTCATATATATATATATATATATATATATATATATATATATATATATATATATAATTTGGTTCAAATTATTCATGGCGGTTCTTTTAATAACCGCTATCCTCTCTAGCAGTTATTTTGGCAGATTTTGAGTAGTGTCTATTGCACTTTCTAGCACCTTATTTGGAGAGGTTTCGACACTTTTTCACAACCATTTTTTTTCACTTTGTTGGAGCTATTCAACGCCCTACTTCACCATATCTCTCTCAGAATTTTTGCAGCCCATTTGCAGATCAGATCTGATTGGAGCCTGTCCAGTGCCCATTTTTGGGCATTTTTGCAGCCTATTTGCAACTCCAATTGGTGACTGTCCAGCTCCCTGCTTCCTCCTCTTTTTCAGCATTTTTTCCAGCCTTGTCGCAGGTTCGGGTGGTTTTCGTTTCCTCTTTTGCTGGTCCTTTCTCAGTTTCATTAAACGCCCCTTTACATCTCTACTTTCCAACTTTTATGGCACTCTATTAATTTGTTTTTCTAGCTTTCTATTTGTTGTCCACTTTTTCCCATTTCCATGTTTCCATTTTGTGATTCCTATAGACTTAACGAACTAAGTTGTGGTGACGACAAGAGTCCACTCCCTCAAATCTATTTTTCATTTTTTCTCCTGAAATTATGTTTTGCCTGATGGCCTCTCTTGACCATACAAGGGCTTATTTAGAGGGATCTTGATCGTGCTATTGCTCCATATCTTTCATGTCTGATAGTGTTTCCATTCACCTTACTACTCTTCAATCTTAGGTTGATACTTCTCTTCCTTCTCATGGTCCTAGCAAAGCCCCTATGCAACCTCCTTTTAGTTTTGGAGCATCTTCTTCTATATCTTTTCTTGTTGGCAGCGCTTTTGATGGTCCCCCCTTTCCTCCCACTCCAACTCTTGGTTTTTATCCGTTTCCTCGCCCTACTGGTACTATTGGTCCTGTCCGTGAGAAGATCCAACTTACTACCTATTCTGGTTCCTCTGACAGGAATCTCTTAGAGAACTAGTTTGCTCGATTGGAGACTTATTTTTTGATATATCCGAAGTCTGATACACAGAAGATCCAGCTTGCTGCTTTACATTTAGGTGGTCATGCTATTACTTGGTGGTAGGCTTTTGCACTGATCTAGATCAAGAGGGGATGCATCTTTGGGTAGCTTTTCAACACGACTTACCTCGTGCTATGATTGATCCTCAGTGATTGAGCCACCAGCTTGACGTTTTCCGTTGCCTTTCCCACCCGATGATTTGCATCTTTACATTGATCATTTTATGGAGTTTTCATACCTTTTTTCTAATTTAAAGCCTACTGAGCACATTTCTTGCTATATTGTTGGCTTACATGGTGCTTTACGTTACAATGTTGTTGCTACATTTTTTGATGTTGTTTCCCTTGCTACTACTTTTCAGCATAAGAACCTTGATCTTCTTATTCCTTCTGGTTTTTCTTGCCTAGTGGTGTCCCTACTTCTTCTTCCTCTTCTACCTCTACTTCTATTAATCCTTTTGCTACCATTGTCCCTCCCATTTCGTTCGTCCTCCTACACCTTGTCCTATTTATATTCGTAATTATTCTCCTACAGAGGTCGTTGAGATTCATGACAACCATCTGTTTTCGTCGTCAGAGTCCTGCTCATATTGCTCGTGATTGTCGCCAACCTACTACTACTACCATTGCTGTCTATTATCATGTGGGCGCTAATGTTCATGACATTAATGTCTATCTCTAGCTATTTGATGAGCTTCCTCCTATTCCTGATATTCCAATTCCTTCTTGTGCTACGTGTCTGCATTACCAAACGTGAGTTTATTGCTTTGGTTGACACTGGCAGTACTCATTCCTTTTAAGCACTCACATTTCCTCTCGGATCTGTGCCCCACTTGTTCCTACTACACATCCTTTGCATGTCGAGATTGCCAGTTCTCAATCCTTAAATACTTCTCAAATGTTTCAGGGGTTAGAATATCACATTGAGGATTTTACCAGTCAAGCAGATTTCTATGCATTCCTATGATCTTATCCTTGGTGCAAATTGGTTTGCTTCACTCGGTGCTGGTACATGAACTTGATTTGGCAAACACTAACCTTTTTACAAGGCAATGTGACCTACTCACTTGTTGGTATTGATTCTCTGAGGGATCCCCAATTGATTACTGGGAAGTAGTTTATACGTAGCCTTTAGAAGTCTCATTGTACAACACTCCTTTACGTCCAGCGTGCTGATCCTATTGCTACCGTTGTTGTTCCACCAAATATCTCTGCTACATGATTATCTTGCTTCCTTGGAGGGGGCCTTGTTTTTCAGCAAGGGGTAGTTATGGGCTCGACTTATTACGTTCGTCACATCCTTTTTTTATTACTTTATTCTATGCATAAGCAAGCCTTAGGTCGTTTTATTCATGTAATGGCCTATGGCCATTTTACTAGTCTAGTTGCTATTTTGGACATATGATTGAGGAGTGGGGGGCACCTAATGGGCCACAGGCCTGTTGGGAGAGCACACTATTATCCCTCCTTACTTGACTTGACTACTTTGGTCAATCTTATCCATCACTTGATTAGTTGGTCAATCTTATCCCTTAGAAGTTCCTTTTAGGGCTTCTCTATGGGTATAAGTAGGCACCATTGTGATTCATTTGATAGCTTATGATATTGATTACTCTCTTAGTCCTAATTAGGTCTCACCTATCCATGGCTTGTAGGGTTATGGCCAGGATCTATGTGATGCATCTATGCTATTCTTGCAGGGATTAGTCTTTGCTACCTCATATCTTATCTTTATGCTTCATTGACGCTAAAATCTATGATTCAGTTCATGATTGAACATAAGTTGGTGGCCATTTATAATGACATGTCCCAATGGACTAAGGAGGATATAATCCACCTTTGCTCTATCACAATCCTATAGTCGCCCAAGCCATGCTAGTTGACAATGCCTTTCTAACCTTTTGAGTTGACTCCATCCCCCTAATATTGCCTATATTCAGTATATCTATTGGGTCAAATTGTGCACCAAGCAAGCACCTACGTACACTTTTACTCAAGGCTTTACCTTATCATTTTTAATCATTGTTGAAAATCCTTTCACCTTTTAAAAGCTAATGCACATTTGGAGACACAAATCCAAGCACTTGCTTCTTTGTCACATAATGTTTCCTCCCTAACCTTTCGTACCAAGACACCACCCCTAATAGAAGCTCCATATTGGGGCTTACCACAATACTGGGTATAATGATGAGTTTTTGCAATTGCATCCCCAATTGCAACTTTCCTATGCTCAAGGTACTCCTCTGCAAAGAATACTTGTTATTCACAATGAAAAACTTTTGATCAAAGAAGAAAGCCTTCATAACCTCTTGGTAAGAGCACCTTGAGGAGCTTCTCTATAACTCGTCTATAGGAGAATGATTGCATGAATTCCTTCCACACGTACCCCCACCTACTCTTTATTAATCTCTATACTTGGACCACATATGTAGACCACCTCCATACCATAAAACATATACTCACATTACTATTAATCAAAACCCCTCATTGTCTTGTATTTAACACAAAATCTTACATATGAAGCAATTTCTGAGCTCAAGCATCAAGACGCTTGTTACAATGATGATCTCCAGGCAAAACTTCTTGCGCACACCTTAAAGCTCATTCTAGCCCTTCTTGTTGAAGTTTCTAACACAGCTGTTTGCACTGTTTTACTCACCTATGTCTGTGTGGTTGCCCACATAGCTAGAACACAAATATTATCAATTTGATCCATAACGTCAATGGCCTATGAAGCCAAAACCACAATAATATGATGATCAATCTTTTCCAAGACAAGCTATATAGGACATAGTTGAGCATATGAAGAGACACAAGGTATATGCGCTAAGGTAGGTAGGCTTTAGGTCAGTTATTCTATGTCAAATTGGATCTCCCTATTACAAGCCATCATTGAGTTAGCAAAGCAAATTAAGAGTCACAAATTCTTTGAGTTGACTGATGCAAAGATTATATCACAATCTTTCTCATGATATTATAGTGACAATTATGGGGTTATACGAGAGGGCATTATAGCTTTTTACAATGAGAGCAGGCTTGTTAGATATCTATCGTACATAAGGAGTGAAGTAAGCTCGTCCTAGAACACCAATCTTATTTGGATCTAGGTCATTGATCAATGAGCCGGAGTTATACACCATAGTCGGGGAGATGGATGTAAACTAGGAGAGACATTTATAGCAATTCATCTTTATATAGATAATGTAGCATTTCTTCCATCTTCTTGAGAGGGATTGGAGCCTATCTTGGTACAATGCAAAAAATTTGTGTGAAGAAGGATCTGATAGGACAAAACTTATAATCCTTAACACATCCAGATCTTTTATGGATTCACATACATTTTGCCTTGCGAAACTTTTCCATTTCCATAGCTTGCTTTGTTCACTACTATTAAACAAAGACTTTTATGTGAGTCAAGGAAAATTAACAATTAAGTGTGCCATAAAGACCAGCACAATACTCACATGTAATTTATTCAATATGCTAGCACTATCTCAAATACAAAGTAAAGACAATGGCCTAGTGATTTCACCTTCACAGATGGACGACTAGCATCCATTGATGTACAAGAGTAAGAATGGTTGAAGCGAGGTACCAAAAATGAAACTGGTTTTGAAAAAAAATCTGCAATAGGTTTATTAGAATGGGGCTCCATTTTGACCACTTTTGCATTTTCTGCAATGATTATACTCTTCCCTCCTGCGGGTAGTGCATGTACAATAGACCATGGAAACTTGCATCTGCGATCAAGCTATAAAGTGATTCAATGTTAGTTATCAAAGTTAATAGTCTTGCAAATAATGCTCTATTGCATAATTTTCATTCTTGACAAATACAAATATCTCTAGAAAAGCAACCTTTGAAACTCGTAGACATGCATTACATCACTACCAAGAAAAATTATCAATCTTGAAAGCATCTTTCATTATAGCTTAAACAAGAATAACAGAGCTCAAGCCCATAACGGCCTTGCCTATATACTATGAGTATTAATGTCCAACACCCAACATCAAAGCATGCATGATATACTCACTATCTTTTTTTGGCTTCAACAAACGCATCACAAATTCAAGACGTCCTGTAACTCACAAGCTACCATTGATCACTTGAATACATGCTTTTTTGCAAGGCAAGACCAAAAAGGCCTAAATTTAGAGGACAATTTTGAAAACTAAAAAATAACTTGCTAAATTTGTATTCTTAATTAGGTTTTACCAAACTCAACAATTTGCAACAATGATGGACAAAATTGACCAATTTGATTAAGAAAACAATTTATTTGTTGAAACAGAATCACTTAGAGCCACAGTGGGTACACATTTGAAGGACAATGAGGATCTCAAAGCTTAAAATCATCAATGCCTTAATCTACAATGTGATATAGTTGAAGGTACTTTAGAGCTTGAAAAAGATGGAAGAAATGGAAATTAAATAGTGTCTCGTCAAGTTGGAAAGAAAAAGCTCAACCAAATTTGACAACAAAGAAATCCCACTACAATTAGATCCGCTCCAGTTGGTGTTTGAACAAGTTGCTATTGCAGAATGCCTCACCATGTCGAGAAGTAGTAGCTCAATCAAAGGGGATAGCAAAGGTATTTGAAATGATTTGAATCAGCTCTAATTTGAAGGGTAGAGGCTTTGGAGTGGCTTCTTTCATTTGCAACTCTCTGGAGGGGCCGATTACGCTTGCCAAAATCCAATGAATTTGGTTGAAATTCCTGGTAGAAGTGAAGGTACTCTTTTTGAGTGTGTGCTATTTCGCTCCTTGAAAGTCTATTTTCTATCACAATATCAATTTGGATATTGAAGATTCATTTGGAGGGATCAGCCTTGACATAGTAAAATTCAAAGAAGATGGGGACATTCATTTTGTTGGAGGATTTCAATGAATGACTAGAAATGTCCAAGCAGTTTTCTACAAAGGAAGCAATAATCCTCTTTGGCTAGAGAAGAAACCTCCAAAGGCCTTGAGTATTGAGAGATACTCTATGGATGCCAACAACGCCATCACAAACTATCTCAAGGAACTACTCAATCTTTGTGGTATACATGAGCTTGTTATTTGCAATGAGCTACCGGCATGGCCATGCTCGAGTGGCTTTACTATAAAAGACAATAGCCTTATTGGTTAAGCCTTGGCCTCCCTAAGTATAGTTGCACAAACTAGAGATGTAAAAGTTGGACCTCTCCAGCTAGAATTGGATCGCCATCCTATTCTTTTGATTTCATAGTGCTATTAGTGGACACACGTTTATTTGTATTTGAAGGGCTTTACTTCACATGGTTCCTAATTTGGGCCCTAAAATTTGAATATTTGTATTTCCCTCCAATTATTTGAAAGGAGGTAGCTTTTGATCACTAGAACTAGCCACTAAGACTCCTCATTTGGTAGCCTGTTATTCTGGAGACTTCTCCTACTATTGCTTGATATCAAAGCACTTTTCTAGCTGGAAATTTTTGGTGGCTATGTTTTGCTATCTTTGGTGACAGCTTTAGCAGACAATTAGTAGCAGTATTTCTGCTAAACTTGGTGGCAGATTTGGCAAAAAACAAGCAAAGATTTGGCAGATTACTGATGGAAGTTCCAACGGATCTCCATTACATTTGGTGGCATTCTAGCGGCTATTTTTGCAGCATTTCCAACAAATCTTAGCCTCCTAGGTGGCTGCAGTTTTGGCAAATTTTTTGTAAGTTTTCCAGTACATTTGATAGAAATTTTGGCCTATCTTTAACAAATTTTCTAGCGCCAATTGGCAGCAATTTGTCTATTTTTGACCATTTTTTGCTGAATTTTTCAACACCTATTTGTGGCTGTTCAACACTATCTTTGGCAAGATTTCCAGCTCTATATTTTCATCACTTGGCGGTTATTGCACATTCTGATTGGTGGCAGTTTTGCCCTCTCTTTGGTAGGATTTCCAGCACTTTTGCGCACAGCCTCCACCACATTTAGTGGCAATTCCTTCTGATTTTTTCCACACTCATTTTTTTTTAGATTACTTGACCTCTTCCTTGCAGTAGTCAGCATAGCCTGCATTTCGCATAGAGCCTACATTGGGTGATGATTTATATTCTCTCTCTCAACGTTTGTGCTTCCATTGCAACATAAGTACTTTAAGGTAGCTTCACAGTCTGTGCGTTCTAGTCGACTGCCTATCCTTTTTCTTCTGGACCTGCTACTATTAGTCCTCCTTTTTCATCTTCTCTATCTACGTTTTTTAGTGATATTCCTCATGTTGAGCATGCCCAAATAGGTGACAAATGCTTATGTTTTCATTGTCGGCTGAGCAATCAAAGCACCAAGGGTAGAACAAAACTCTGAAAGTGGGGCTACCATATGAGTTATGACCACACATCAGAAATATGACATCACATCATGAACAATAGACATAAAATTTTGACCTTTGTTAGCAATTTCTAGGATTCTTGTTGACTTCATATCAGCATAACTTCTCTCCCTTGCGGTGTTAATCACTTTCTCCCTCGATTCACCCTTCTCTTCAATGAACTATTGTGACTGCCATGCTAATTTGCTTTTGTGATGGCGTTTCCATATCCAGTCTCTCAATTATTGTTTCCCGTTTCCCAAGGAGGTACACATATCCGAGTGGGAAATGTTTCGAAAACTATGCTTTCAAATTAATTTTCTTAGTTGGAGAATGCTTTGTTGATGCTATCTGTTGATTTGGTTTTTCATGTGATGCCAATATCTATGATTCAAGTTCATAATAATATCTATAGTTAGTAATATTATGGTCCTACTTTTGCATAGATATATTTGGGCATTTTCTTCAATATATGCATTTTTGAGGAGGTTACTATTCCTTGGCACCAAAATATTTTGTGGCAACTCCTGATGTTTGGCTTTGGAATTTCACATATTGAGATTGGGAATTATGTCTTTTTGAGGAAAAGGGACAGTTAAAGAAAATTAGTTGGTTTTCCATTAAACGATTGCTAGAGAGAAAAGCCTGGAGGGAGCAGCAGCTTGACCTTTAGCCCAGTCTCTAATGGATCTAGATAGAAATAACTGCTCAGGTCAGATGCAAAGATTGCAACTAGAATTTAGAGTAACTTACATAAATACTAAAAACATATGTATTGATTTTGCAAACTTAGTAGACTTGACAAAAAGAGAGAAATGATTACATATAGACATGCTAATGATAGATTTATCATTTTTACAAACCGTAAGATAATGCCATTCTGCGTACTCCCATGTGTCTTTGCCTCCATGAACTTCTGTTGTCAAACAAATTGGCAGCCAGTGCTTTTCATCAATTAATACATTTGCCACCACCTGTGCAAGTACATTGACAAAATTTTGAAAACTAGCTCAACATAATGTAGTAAAATTAGGCTCCAGACACAATAGGACTTATGATAACCAGACAAGATCTTTATGGCATTCTAGATTGGCATGTTCTGTTGCAAAAATGCATTCGATACGACCATTTCTTCACCATCTTCTTTGTCAATCTTTTTTATGTGTCTTACAACTAAGATGGATCCAATAATTGCCCTCATGGAGTAAGTAATACATGTCATACATTTCTTCATTTGAGATATCATTTCAACAATATAATCATTATTTTGAAGGCCAAAAGCGACTCATCAGGTCCTTATGAATAAATCTGTTCTCAGAACATGCTATATAAAACTTACATTCTAAACAAGTGTTTTTTAATGGAAATAATTGTAACAGTGCACAAACCTTAGAGTTCTTTAGGTGTATGGCAAGCTCCAAAGGAAGTTCGGTGGCTGTTGTTTGGGCCTCCTTCACTTTTAACTGCACGTTCAGCCTTTTCTGACCCTCCTTGGTGAGCCAGTAACCAGTCCTTACCCATGATGTCAATAAACACATCTGCAATTTATTAGAAAGAAAAATTATACATAGAGAAGTGTAATTGTACAATTTGCCTTCGCCCAACTCACATCCTCACAGAAGAAAGAAAAAAGTGCAAGACTTATTATCTAGGAGAATCAGGCCATATGGAGTACTGTTGCAGACTGATTTCTATCAAAAGAAATATTGTTGCAACAGAAGAATCAACTTCCAAATTTCCACAAACACTGCTCTGACTGAACCCTGCCTAAGTGCTTGGAATAAACTAACTTCTATCCAGATCCAGATGAGCCTTTTATCTGTTGGGAGTCGAGGACTTTGTCAGATACAGTAGCAGTAAATGAAAAACACGGGAAGATTGGAGGTGATCTCAGACAAGTCACATGAAAAATAACTGTGCGCCTTGTAGGACGACTTAGACAAACTAAAGAGATTAGACAATGCATCAATGCATAATTTCCATAGAAATCTGGAAAGGTCAAAATTTTGAATGGAAGACGGAGGTGGAAAAGATGGAATTTAGTTATTTGATCCAAACGATGAAGGATGAGTCAGCTGCAAGACTAACCTCAAGATCATCCAGCTCAAAAGTAGTAACTACACCAGAAAAATCTGCTTGCCAAGGATTATTCTTCCCATCATAACCCCACTCGAATGAAACCTCTGTACCATCAAAGCGTTCATAGAATCTGCCATCAATGGACCAACTGAATGTCCACTGCCCTTCCATTCCCATGAATTTCTGTTTGCCTGCACAAACAAAACTGCCAGTATTGTGCCGGAATATCCATTCGTATGACTAGTTTTTCCCCAAGAACACACGGAAATGTCACATATAGTATGCTCCGTTACATTTTTTAAGCCATTAAACACAAAGCCATAATTCGCACCATTCACAGGGCCACCTACAGAACAAATTCTCAAAGCACAAACTAAACTTGATTCTCGATACAGATAAGAGACACTGAAAATTTTGGTAGGGGCATCTAATACTGTGTCACAAACAAACTTTTGAAGTTTGAGCACTTGTGTGATACCGAGAGTAATCGGGGACCTGAAAAAGTGATTTGCTCATTTATGTTTAGTTCCTGCAAACATAAAGCATCGTGGATTCGCATTACACACTCCTCTGCCGTCAAAACCTCATTCTGTTGAGACACCGTTGCTGCCGACGAATAACAGAATCCGTTGGCATTTTCATGCCCTGCATAAACTTTTGTTCTGGATCTTGAGCTGGGCTTTTGCTGCTGAGAAAAGTGGCTGTAATGACAAATCCTCAAATTACAAGTCTTAGAACACTGGCGTAGGACTGGCACGGCAACTGGTGAAGAGGGAGTATGAACAACGGCACCAGACAAAGGAAAATGAACGGCAGCTGCTGCCACGGTGGTCATGGTCATGGCCAGAACTACTTGACGATGCCTCCGAGAGGGTTTGTGAATGAAATGCAGCAAAGGCAATATCATCTCATAAGCTGATTCCACATGGTTGCTCTGAGTACAATTAGAAACCAATACAAAAGCATCATTAGACAGAATTTTTGGGAAAATTCAATCCACCGCACTCCAACATGACAACTGAACTTGCAAGAACTAACAATGGCAAATGCACTGCTTACAAACGCCATTTATGCCATAGCAAGTAGAGCTTGCAATTATCAATAATTTCATATGGATTGTGATTGGACTTCATCGAAAATAAAATCTAATGACTGAATCTAATGACTAGATCCACAACAGTGTATATGAGAAGTTGCAATGTCTTTTCGAGCTGTTGTAATTGTGGGATTTTGTCATTTTGAATTCTATCCGCGATGTGGATTGTTGTACAAGACATGATTTATGAATTTAGATGACAAGCACAAGAAACGAATTATGCAGCTATCCATGGAAGCAGTTCTTGCTAGTAAGGAGACACGCTATCACAGAACAAGTAGCAATAATATCACCAAGAAACCATCCATGGAAGCAGGCCTTCCAAAATACAGAAACACGCAGAAGAGGCGGCAAAAATATTACCGTGAGACCATTCAGGAATCATTTCTTTGTAATAAACAGACACACTATCACAGACTAGGCAGCAAAAATATAGCCATGAAACTATCGTACCATGGAAGCAGTTCTTCCTACTAAAGAGATACGCAGCAATAATCTGTTCGTAATATATAAGATGACACTTTTCACTGTATTTGTGAATGCATTCGTAATATATAAAATGACGCTTTTCACTGTATGTGTGACATACAAGTCCTCCTCGCATGTGTGACATACAAGTCCTCCTCGCAGACTCGAGCGCGAAACGCAGACGAGCTGTTTTTCTCAAAAGAAGCCAATTCTTTAACGGATTTGAAAATCCATACCATTTTCTCGAAACAGCAATGGCACCAAAGACGACCATACTCAAATCACCAAGAAGCAAAAAACATATATGACGTTAAGTAAGTAGCGAACTAATGCAATGGCAGAGTGAAACATGAACACCAAGAGTATTCATCAGGAAAGCTTGGATTGATCTTCATTAAGCAAATGGCATGACTCTCACCGTTTTGTAAACTTGTTGCACGAATCTGCTTCTTTGTCAGAACAAGCTCAGTTAGTGAAGCATAATGCAAATGCTTCAGTCGTATTGACTGCCAAGAAGAGAGGCAGAAAGATCGCTCGCGTTTTTGTCAACTTATTAGAAGAAAAGAGCGCTCTCTCTCTCGCTCGCTCTCTCTCTCTCTCTCTCTCTCTCTCTCTCTCTCTCTCTCAAAACTTACATTATTGCTATTTTTTCAATAAAAACTAAAAAAAAAAAAGGGTTAAAACACCCTAAAAAAAACCCTAAAAGATTAAAAAACAGCTTCTCTCTCTCTCTCCTATGCAATCCTCTCCTTCTCTCTCTCTTGCCCATTTATGCCTCTATCTCTTTCTAAAAACTTCTCTTTTTATGAATTTCTAAAGTAGAATGTTCTCTTTCTAGAAATTTCTAAAGTCACATGTCATTTTCAAATGCACTGCAAATGACTTTCAAATAAACTTTAGGAAAAACGTGGCCCAATTAAAAGGCAAGAAACTCGTTTTCTCCATCACTGCTCATATTCTCTCTCTTTCCTTCCTTTTCTCTCTCTCTCTCTCTCCCATTCCTTTTTGGATAGAAATTTTTGGTGCAATAAAAGCCTTCGTGTGCTCATATTATAAGGAACGTCTTTAAATTTAAAGACCTCCTAAAGCCAAAAGGATGTGTCTAGCTTTATATTGTTTAGCAATTGTGAACCCAAAAAATATGCACGTGGCATGTTGTGGTTGATTGCGAGGAGTTTAATTACACGCCACAGTAGGGCCTCACAAAAAACTTTAATCTTAACCATCCATATGCAACTGCTACGTCAGGTATCCTTCATCCGACTACTGGCTACTATATTGTAACAGGTTTCATCGCTCCCACAGCTCAACCTGCTACCACCAATAGCTACCTCCTCATGAAAGATGCTTAGTACATAATGAGGGTGTAGATTCAATGGTGCTTAAAAGGCACTATGAATTTGGACCCTTTTGTAATTCCAAGTCAAGCCCCCTTCGTGTGCATAGTCTTTGACCCGGTTTGCATTCTCTTACTTGGCATTTCCCTGGTGCACATCGTCTTTTGACTTGGTTTGCATTTCCCACTTTGCATTACATGTAGCTTATTGGCATGAGGAAAATTTTAAACCCCACATGATGGTAATCTACCACCTACCTTGGCAGATGTCACCAAAGTTCATGCAACCACACACGTGTGTGCATTGGCCGTCGATTTGACCTTTCATAGGTGGAGCACCAACCTCACACTCAGCCAATGTCACTCAAGTATGCATGCACGTTCTTTAAAGTGAAATTGGAATTTTCATATATATTGATTTTGTGCTCATTCACGCCATTTGTTATGGGACTATATAAAATGCCCTCAATAATCAAAACCATGCTAAAGTATCAAAGAATAGTAGAGATTGTAGTAGACCAAACCTTCCCCAACCAAACCCTAGATCGTTACGGACCTATGCCCCTAAGCAACAGGGAGATAGACAAATACAATCAGTAGAAACGCCTCCCAGTGCAAAGCATATGGTCGTGAGACTCTCCATGATTCCCATAGACACCAATGGAGAGTTTATATAGAGTATAGAGACAACCCCACCTATCCATGCATGGAATCCACATGGAAACAGTCTCATTGATGATGCCAACCTCCCATGCACGTCTACTACATGTGGAGAGACATTTTCCCATAATAGCTAGATCCATGCAAACCATGGCATGTGCACATCCACACACAGAACATGTGTGCAATACTCATGCTAGTGTTGCATGCATGTGGTTATCAATCTGCATGGTCCTATATATACAGCTATTACTAAAGTTAGGTCCATCCCCTATGTCCAAGATACCTCCTAATGATGCAATCCATCTAGGTTGACACTAAACCTCTTGGTGTGCCATGTGGCAATGTTTTATGGTTGTGACCTATTTGCCTAGTCACCTTACATGTCCTCATGGAGCGGATATGTGGCTAATAAGTATCAAGCCACTGCCCCAACATGTATAATACAAACATTTTTGTTACAAGGAAGCAAGGGAATTGTAGATTAATGTAAATATGTGCCATTGTACATGTTCTCACTCCTAGCATGAGAGAAGAAAATTCCTCAATTAAAACAAGAACTTTGTGGTTTACCACAAAAGGCATTGCCTCAAATTTATTGACTAAAAAAATGTGATTGTCAAAGATTTGATGCAAGGTGATTAGTTATTTTTAAATCGTGGTTGTCTTAGAACTATGGCCTAATGCATTTTCGTTCTCACCTAAAAAATTGAACATTGATTCAAAGTGTGGGCACGAGTAAAATTACAACAATAATAAAAGATATATATGAAATGATTTTGTAAATGGAAATATATAATGTTTATCTGATTATTGTTGTCCGTGATGATGTCAGTGTGTCATGCAAGTTGAGAGCCTAGACATGCATGTAAGAAAAAGGGAGGGACATGGATTTTTTGCTATTTACAACTTGCATATACCTGTATCTAAAACATGGACATGCATGCAAGAAAAAGAGAGAGACATTAATATTTTGATATTTACGACTTGCATATAGAGGTGTTTCTAAAGAGTGGGCATGCATGCAAGAAAAGAGAAGGACATGAATATTTTGTCATTTAAGACTTACATATAGGGGTGTATATACATGACCAAGTTAGTGCAATAAAGCTAAACCAAATGTGGCAAAGCTTTTTGTGTGCACACATCATTACATTTTAAAACATTGACTTTAATGTTAACTTATGTAGGAGCTCCAATAACTAACGTAAAGTTAATTTTAACATTTTTACAAAGGAAATGGAGCAACTTCACAGACAAACTTGGAATTTGACGTGCATCCTTACCTTTCACCCCGATGGGATTTTTTCTTTCTTACCTTTCACGTGACATGTATAATGCAAGTGTACCTTTCTTACCTTTCAATCACTTATATACATAAATTCATGTTATATTTACAATAAATTTTTTAAAAATTTCAAACTAGCATGACATTTGACTTTTTAGAGTTACCTTTCAATGACATGCTTTTGAAATTTTAGCCTTTGACGTGCATTGAAGCTTGCAAATGCCAAGCTTCCTTATGGAAAGTAATCTATGACGTAAATGACAATTTTTTTTTTACAAGCACCTTTCGGATGCCGGAAGGTGCCTATAAAAAAATGTACCTTTTTTACCATGCACCTTCTGCTTGAAAGGTGTGTGTATAAAACATAAAAAAAAAATGTAAAAATTAATATACGTCGAGGAAGGGCTGGCTCCTCGGCCCTTCCGCTCGCGGAAGGCGCTGCTGCGCGCACACCCTCGGGCACAGCGCCTTCCCGGGTGGAAGGGCCTCGGAGTGCGCCCTTCCGCTCCCCTTAAACACATGGTATCGCCTTTTGTAAAGCAATGCCAAAAACATTTTAGGCACAATGCAAGGGACTCCACTAGGAGACCATAATATTATAAAGGAATGGCATATTGTGATGGCACTTGGAGACTATATTCTATGAACCTCATTGTGTGGATGGGATTGTAATGTTAAAATGCATCTTGGTTTTTAAGGAAAGCTTGAACCAAGAGCAAAGAAACTTTGAATGCCAAGGTAACCAAATGGGCTAGTCTCATTGGATTGTATAGTTAAAAAAAACAAATCCATTTGAATAGTTAGAAGAGTAAATGATTGTGAAACTTGTTCAAATTTGGCTCCTTAGCAAGGCTTTCCTTATTCTCAACACCTTACGCACTGGATGCACCCCATGTTAAGGGAGTGCATTGGTGCAATCATCACCATTGCAATCTTTAGTATAAGTTTTTAGTCATAGATGCCATCATGTCATTGTCACCATTGCAATCGTTAACATAAGTTTTTAGTCGTAAATGCACTCCTCTACACGATGCACATGGTGCTAAAACTAAGCGTAAGCTTGTGTTCCAGAAAGCCGGCAAAGTATAGGAACATTTTCAAAAAGCGAAATTTTTTTTTGGTTGCCATTATCATATGGAGTAAATTTGTGTGTGCAGTAAATTAAGTAATTAAGTGAAACTTAGGTTACATATGTATAGTGAGTTAATAAAACAATTCTTTAGTGTAAATCTCTATTATTTTGTTGACAAAGAATTAGAGATGCAGGATATAAAAGGCAATTTTTTTAAAAAAATCGATAACTTTTAAAATATGTAGAAAATTGAAGAGAAACACGAAAGAGGTTTCCTGATTGTTGGCGTAAGCCCTTACCAAGTCCCCTAAATCATGATTCTTGATAGAGTGTGAACAGAGCAATCATAGCTTTTAAAATATGTAGAAAATTGAAGAGATCCCGATCATTGGCATAAGCCCTTACCAAGTCCCCTAAATCATGATTCTTGATAGAGTGTGAACAGAGCAATCATAACTTTTAAAATATGTAGAAAATTGAAGAGAAACCCGAAAGAGGTTTCCGATCATTGGCGTAAGCCAAGTCCCCTAAATTATGATTCTTGATAGAGTGTGAAGAGACTAGTCATGCTAGAGTGTGAACACAGTAGCTATGTAAAATATATCTAGAAATTTAAGGCCGTGTGAAACCGACCATAAAGAGATGGATTATAAAATTGGGTACCCATTCATACTTCATTGCTGGTTATTGGAAGTCAGTGAAGGAGGAGGAAGAAGAAGACGAGCAGGTTGGATCGGATCAAGCGTGGGTGAAGGCAATGGCAGACGCTGAGGCTCAGCTTGCCACAATCATTGACGGAAAGGCAATAGCGCAGTCGATTCAGCGAGAACTCAAGGAGGAGATTGAGCAAATTACAGCTGCTTATGGCCGGGTAAGCTCTGTTCTCAGCTATGGTCTTTTTTTTGTTTGTTTTTGTTGTCTGAAAACCCCACAAGCCAAACCCTTACAATCCGAGTTATGTAGATTGTTTGTTCTACATT
Organism: Diphasiastrum complanatum; assembly: GCA_029204225.1. Taxonomy (NCBI): domain Eukaryota; kingdom Viridiplantae; phylum Streptophyta; class Lycopodiopsida; order Lycopodiales; family Lycopodiaceae; genus Diphasiastrum; species Diphasiastrum complanatum. The sequence goes on along the minus strand of CM055097.1, from coordinate 7,892,530 downwards.
GATCTATTATTGTTGTGAATGACATTGTAGTGGTGGTTGGCAGGTGCCTGGGCTGGCAGTGGTGATTGTAGGGGAGAGAAAGGATTCACAGACCTATGTTCGCATGAAAAGAAAGGCGTGTGCGGAGGTGGGAATAAAGAGCATTAATGTGGACTTGCCTGAAAATGTATCTCAGGCGGAGTTACTTGATACCGTGTTGGAGCTTAATGCCGATCCAACTGTAGATGGTGGGTACTACCATAATCTTAACACCCTAAGATAACAGAGAAATACAAATGCTCTTACAAGGATCGGGCTTTTTGTACTTCGATTTGCAATTTGTTTGTTGATTGTCTGTCTGAACCTTGTTCTTTAGACTGAACTTCATAAGATGCCTTTATTTTGTGGCCAATGAAACGAGTACCCTTTTTATTTCTGAAGTTTTAAACCCTAGAGCCGTCCAACAGAACTAGTTCTTAGAAAAGTTTGAAGAGACTGTTTAGTTTGTTTCAAGTACAGCAGTCAATTGTTTTTAGTTCACAAGAATGGCCACTGTACTTTAGCCATAGATAGTACTTACCATCTACAAAGCCGCAACTCAGAGTCAATTCTGTGGAATGGAGAAATGGAAGGTTAGTGGAAAATCCAGTCCTTTCAACGTTGCGTAAAGGATGAGCAAAGCAGTCCCCGTTACAAAGGCTGATGCTTTTTATGGCTGTAAAGGTTTGATTGGAGCAATTTTTTTATGGCTTAAATTTTTTTCCGAGCAGTCATCTAACGAGGACAGGCACAGGTGAGGCAGGCATCTTGCATTATGGCCTGCTCCATATAGTTTATGGTAAATTGTGTGACAAAACACATGTTGCCACGCCACACACACAACAAAGAGATTTTGATATGTTGAAGCATCGACAAGGCACTTTTTGGCGTGTGTGTCTGTGTGCTAATCTGCCTAAGGCATTTATTGTGTCCCTTGACAAAAAGGGAGACGCCTTGTTGACTCTATATAATTCTTCCATAGGTGCCTTTTGTCTCACGTTCATCTTTCATGTCCCACCTCCCCTCCTTGACAATTTACATATATGGACCACATGATACATCACTATACACTATACACACTGACTCGCCCATCTCCATGTCTCCACGCCCATGTGAATTCACTATCTTTACCTCTGGCATGGTTCTAGAGGCCATCAAGAGAACAAAGACTCGACGTACTAGAGACATACAAGATCTTGAGTTAGAATTGTTGATCCATGCTGCTACCATACTCTCACCTATTCTAGCCACTCTACTCAATCGGGCCATTGTCTCTGGTTTCCCATCTTCCTGGTGCACTAACATCATTCACCCCGTTCACAAAACTGGTGACACCTTGGTATTTACCTCACAGTCATGATTGGGCATGTCATTGCGATGTTGTATGGTACTATTCTCCAGTCCGCGGTTAGTTTAGAGGCAGAGATCAAGAGTCTCCATGCAATTGGCCAGGCTAGTTTATGAGCTCAATATTCCACTACAGATCATGTGTTCACTCTTCAAGCGATCATCGAGGAAGTCATGCATAGGAGACAAAGTGTTTACTATTGTTTTGTTGACTTTAGGAAAGCCTTTGATTCTATCCCACGCTCTCTTCTCATCCCGAGGTTACGTGATCTTGGTTTTTCCACTGATATAGTCTTGGTGGTTATGGCACTTTATGAGCGAGTCCTTGGTTGTTTTCAAATGGTATCTTAGACCATATATGGAGCAACATCAGGGTGAAGCAGTTGCTCCCTCTCCCCAACACTAATTGGACTATATATATTGATGAGCTTGAGAGAGTCATTGAGCAATGCGACAATACACGTTGCAGACTTGGGGACATTTTGATTGTTGTCCTCCTATATGCAGATGATGTGGCTGTAGTCTCTACGACTAGAGAGGGCCTACAAAGCCTGTTAGATAGTCTTCATGCCTTTTGCACCAGATGAAGACTAGGGGTTAATATTGCGAAGACCAAGATTATGGTCTTCAATACATCTAGGGCCTTTCTATAGAGATAGGAGCTCGTCTTTGATGAAAAGCCAGTAGAGGTTGTATCATCCTACACTTATATAGGGGTCCTCTTTACTGGTCCTTTATTTTGTATGCAGTACATGCTTCTCTTAGGTTCTATTTTCAGAAGTTTATTTGGGATGCCTCGAGTGTCACCTCTTTGATACTCTTTTTAGCCCCGCAACATTGTACGTAACAGAGGCATGGTTTATAGGCCTCACTCCATCTGATTGGGCTAGTGTCTCACGATTACAGAGCCTTATGCTATCACATATGATACAGGCTAAGCCCTCCATCCCACATTAGATCATTCTAGTGGAGTTTGCAGTTTCACCTCTACAACTTGATACCATTTTTCGACTTATCATATATATATTTAGAGAGTCAGACTCTTTCCCCTAAATGAGCATAGATACATATAGGTAGCACTTGCCTCATCTTAACATCTTCATAGCTAGGGTTTTCGATTATCATGGTTCTCTCAGACCTCTCGCTTACTTAACACACTTGGGATTTCTATCATCGATCTCCCATCCGGTACCCATGACTAGACTACATCAGACGACTCCTATACAAAGCATATCTTGATTGTGCATGGCAAACGATCACGAACGAAGAAGATCGTTCATCATCTGTTGGAAAGTCGCTGGAGCATTTGTCAAGCCCATGGTAATCGATTTTGGTGAAGTACTTTTCACCATGTAATTGATCAACCAGCTCATCCATTCGCGGCAAAGGATAACGGTTTTTTATCGTTAACTTATTTAACTTTTTAAAGTCCACACAAGTACCTCTGTCTTTTTTATCAACAAGGAGCACAGGTGCCCCGCAAGGAGATTTACTAGGCCTAACATGGCCCATCTTAAGGTAATTTTGCAGTTGCCTATAAACCTCATCCTCTTCAGTAGTACTCATCATGTAAGGATACAATGATACAGGAGAACTACCAAGAATTAGTTTAATACCATGGTCAACACCCCTAGAGGGGGGAAGACCCTCAGGAAGCTGCTCAGGAAACACATCGTTAAATTTTTGTCTACGTTTCCTAAAGATTTCACCTTCTGGTGAATTCTCCTGCTTTAGGTTGTTAGACATTAATTCCATTTGGAGATTGTAAAATTGCAAATTACATTCTTCATGATAAGTGAAATCTTTCAACCAACATAAGTAAGAATTACAATCCACAACATCCAGATTCCATACATTTAACAGTTTCTAGAGCAGAAAACATATACGGAGAAGAAATATCAACATTTCCATTCAATTCTATGAGTGAGCCGTTATGCAAGAACGACAAACTGTGAGTTACATAGTTTTTATTCATAGTCTCGTTCCTCTCATAGAACCACTCCTTACCAAGTATAACATCTACCCAGACCATGAGGGTCCGGGCTGGACGCGGGCTTTTCACGTCCGTGTCCGACGCCCAGACCCAGACGCGTTCGACCCCCGGACGCGGGGTCGGACACGTCTAATTTTTCTATTTATTTATTTTTTTGGACGCGTCCCGGACGAGGATGTGTCCGGGGCCCAGAACGTGTCCGGGCCCCGGACGCGTTTTATTTTAAAAAAAAAAAACAGACAGAAGCGTGCGGGCAGCGGAACAGTTCGCAGAACTGCTGGGCCAGCGAGAGAGGAGAGAAAGAGGGCGGGAGAAAGAGCTATGGTGGGTGAGGGAGAGCTATGGTGTGCATGTGGGTGGGTTATGCTGTGTGTGTGTGTGTGTGTGTTGATTTGTGTGTGTGTGTGTGTGTGTGGGTTAGTTGATTTGTGTGTGCATGTGGTGATTTGTGAGAGAGAGAGAGAGAGAGAGAGAGAGAGAGAGAGAGAGAGAGAGAGAGAGAGAGAGAGAGATGGCCGCTCGTCCCATTTGGGATGAGGTGAAGTCGTTGCCCGACAAAAAGTGGCGTTGCCCTTTTTGTCGAAAGCAGTTCATAGGGAACGCCTCTCGGGTTCGAGCACATTTGGGGGGATTGCGAGTCCGACCCATAGGGGGACGCTACGGGATCGGCATTTGTATGGTCATCCCCTCTGCGGAGAGGGCTCACATTCTCGACACATATGCTGAACCTGTGCTGAGGCCGACGAGCCATCCACAGATGCCGCACTCCGCTTCCACTGGTGCACCCCCCGCCACCACCGCCACCACCCCCGCCGCTGCATCCGCACCCGCCACCGCCTCTGCCGCCGCCTCTGCCCCCGCCTCTGCCGCCGCCTTTGCCCCCGCCTCCGCCGCTGCCTCCACCGCCGCCGTCACCCCCTCCGCCACTACTCCCCATGGATCCATAGCCTCCATTGCTGCACCTACGCCTGTGCCACCACCTTCAGATCTGCACGATCCGTCCACATCCTCCGCTTCCGCACCTACACCTCTGCCACCACCTTCGGATCCGCATCGTCCATCCGCATCCTCCCAGCCATCCACATCTCGAGGCACTAGACAGATGTCCATGCCGGGATCTTTCAGAGAGGGGCAGCACAGAGAGGCCACCAGGACCATAGCACAAATGTTCTATGACCTGAACCTCCCCTTTATCATGGCATCATCCCGCATCTTTTGAGAGGCTATCTTGAAAGTTGCAGTCTGCTGGCTCGGCTACATGCCACCAACAGCCGACGCGCTTCGCGGCCCTTTGCTCCAGGAGCGGGTTGCATTCGTCAGAGAGAGACTAGCCGCATTGCAGGAGGCCTGGGATGGATACGGTTGCTCCATTATGGCTGATGGGTGGATTGATCATCGTAGACGTCCACTCATCAACGTCATTGTTTCCGGCTGCTACGGTTCCATGTTTCGCCGCAGCGTCAACGCCTCTGAGGCAGGGAGAGTGCACACGGCTGAGTACATCTACAGCATCATCCGCGCGGCGATAGAGGAGGTTGGGCCACAGCGCGTTGTCCAGGTAAATTTTTTTTTCATTAGTTGCTCGATACAAATGTTTCAATAGTTTTCGATTGATTGCAAAGTGTTTCCAAGCTGTGCATTAATTGTATCAACTGATCGCGATAGGTTGTGACGGACAATGCGTCCAACTGTCGCGGTATGGGGGAGCTTCTTATGGCAGAGTACCCCTCCATTGTGTGGACTCCATGTGCCGCACACTCATTGGACCTCCTCCTGCATTCCATCGGGCGCCTGCCTTGGGTTAGTGAGATTCTCACGAGGGCACTTGCGGTTGTGGACCGTCTCACACGCAAGCGCCGCCCCACCGCCCTTTTCCGCACATTTAGCAGGTAAGATGCTACTTTATTTTTTGGCTCCTTCAAGATGCTTCTTATTTTTTCGCTCGTTCTGTGTGTGCCTCTTATTTCGTTTGTCAATGCAGGCTCGACTTGAAGAAGCCCGCTCGCACCCGCTTCGCCTTTTAGTTCATCATGCTTGAGCGACTACACAAGCTCAAGGGTGATTTGCGGCGCATGGCTACTTTTGCAGAGTTCACAGAGTTCACAGCCATGGACCTGTCCACGACCCCAGAGGGCTTGGCCTTCCACGAGATCCTCTTCATGGGGCCTTTCTGGGTTGATGTGCGGTAGCTCATGGACGTCATGTGCCCCATCTACTCTATTCTGAGGCTCGTTGATCACGAGGGGTGCACGATGGGCCTCTTATACGAGTTCATGGACCGCATAGGCGAGTCTCTCCAGCGTTCTGAGCTAGACCCTGCCAAGTATAACTTTTTCCGTCTCACCATCTTTCCTTCCATTCGCACTCTTTTTCGTCTTGCTGCCGCAGCACGCAATCGTGTAATTGTTGCCTCCACATGGTATGGTCCACAGGTTGAAGCCTATTAGGCGGTTGTGGCGCCGACGATGGGATAAGTTTCACCGGCCCCTTCACAGTGTGGCCCACATATTTCATCCGCTGTTTCAGAGCGAGAGGCAGTACGACGATGCATAGTTGCGTGCGGACTGGTTCTCATGCATCTACCTCCTCAACAGCGACATTGGTATCCGCAGCAGGCTCGAGGAGCAGAGGCTGAGTTACAAGTAAACTCTTGCTCTATCGTTTGCTTTCGTTCGCTCAATTTCCCTGCGCAGGCTCAATTGTACTCACGTGTATCGCTGCTCAATTTCAGGCACTGTCTGGGGCTGTTCGGCGAGAACCTTGCACGTGTCCGAGAGAACAGGCTTATGCCTGTATCATGGTGGGATAGCTACGGTGCTGGACAACCAGACCTAAGGACGCTTGCGTTTCGAGTCCTTTCACAGATATGTTATCTAATCTCATTTATCCAACCAGTTTCCGCATTGTCTCTAGAAGGCCGGGACTCACGAAAGTGGCTGCCAATTAATGCAAGATTGTACTGCTTGCGTGTGCGAGCGGAACTGGTCAGCGTTCAGCCTTGTTCACACGAACAGGCGGAACCGCCTCACGACTGAGCGTTGCAATGACTTGGTGTACTGCAACACCAACACCAGGGTGGTTCGACGCATCGCGGACAGCATGAGAGCAGGAGGCGTACGCTCCCTACTGTTGCAGGTATATGTCTATGCTCTATCGTTTGCTCTCTTATTAGTTTAAGACAATCGGTTTAATGCCCTCACGGTTGCTTCGGCTATTCTCACGAATGATTGACTTGTGTAGGTCAATCCCGATGATTGCCTTGTTCTAGCGGCCGATCCTGAGGCAGAGCCAGAGGTTGATCCAGATGAGGCCGCTCGGCGTGCTCTGCGGGGTGATTCTGAGGATGATTCTGACACCGAGGAGCCTACCCCCCTCCCTACTGACGTTCCATTGCCCTCCTCCTCTGATGAGCCCACATATGATTCTGATGAGACGGTCGACATCGCAGGGGATGGTCCACGTGCCCCACCCAGTACTCCCGCTACACGCCCCCTTTCAGGGGATGGCTGGTCAGAGTTTGCGAGGGAGACAAAGGCTGCCACCCAGAGACAGATTGCGCAGAGACGACTCAGAGCATCACAGGCAGTCGGTTCTTCCCAGAGACCCCCTCGTGGCAGAGGGAGACCCCTCGACAGGACTGTACCACAGAGGGTTCCTTCCGGCAGACCCAGAGGCAAGCCAGCCAAGAGGGGACGCACCGATGATTTTTCTACTCGTCTCTTGGCAGGCGTTGGCCCAGACTTGGAGGAGTCCCAGATGCCTCCAGACTCCCAGGCAGACTTTGTATGTGACACCCCTGTAGATGCATCTGGCACGTAGAGGGATGATTTTCTTAGCATAGACTTGTAGATATTGTTACACACAGACTATCATGTATATTGGCATCAGATGAAATGTATATATTTTTTTACAGTTTATTCGTGTTATGGCTAATTTATCATGGTTGCTTACAAATGGTTAGCTCTATGAAATTTGAATGGTTAGTCAGAAATGGTTTGTTCCGTACAAGATGAGAGAGAGAGAGAGAGAGAGAGAGAGAGAGAGAGAGAGAGAGAGAGAGAGAGAGAGAGAGAGAGAGAGAGAGAGAGAGAGAGAGAGAGAGAGAGAGAGAGAGAGAGAGAGAGAGAGAGAGAGAGAGAGAGAGAGAGAGAGAGAGAGAGAGAGAGAGAGAGAGAGAGAGAGAGAGAGAGAGAGAGAGAGAGAGAGAGAGAGAGAGAGAGAGAGAGAGAGAGAGACAGACCAACACATCTTCATGTCTCTCATAACATCTTTCATACTTAAATAGCTGTGGCCTTTGATACTAATCCTTTGATCCTTACCCATAGAATTACAAGATTTGGACTTAATTTATGGCCTTTGTGCAGCTTAGTTGTGGACTTGCAAATAAAGTAGTTCATGCTTAAGATAAGTTTACTATTATTGATTCCATCTTTTGTGCGTAGGTATACTTGTGCAACTTCCTCTTCCCAAGCATGTGCATGAAGAAATGATTCTTAATGCAATAAGCATAGAGAAGGATGTGGATGGTTTCCACCCTCTCAATATTGGCAAGCTTAGCATGAAGGGAAGAGAACCTCTTTTTGTACCCTGCACACCCAAGGTACTTCAATTGAACTATGCTTTGCTATTGTTTATGATCAACTTTCGATTCATTCTGTGAACTTGCATTTGCCTTTCGATTTAATGATTTTGAAGATTATACAGCATAAATGAGTGATTGAGCTCTAAAAATGAAGGCTGTTATGTGTATTGAAGTAGTGGCTTGAACTTGAGGGAATTAATTGAGTATGAGTATGTTGTTGAATCAACATTATATTTACTTTCTGATTTAAGCTAAGCCTCAAGTTGTCCTAATTAGAGCTAAAGTATGTGCCATATTTTGGGGTTCAATAATAGTTCAAATCATCATCAAATGTCTACTTCTAAATACTACTAATAAATGATGGGTTCAAATGCTCAAGGTCAAACTTAGTGCCACATGTTGCAAATGACAAGGACCCAAGATTTAAATGGCCGATATGATTATGAATCTCTCTTATCATTGAAAAGATACTATCTTTACTACCAAGAAAATGATGGAGATGATAATATGATGTTGATTAAGATGGTAATACCACATGAATATAATATGCAAAGGACTATGAATGTTGTAGTGGTAACCACTCCAAAAGAAATGCCTAACTTCGGAGCATAGGCATCATGTTTCCATAGGGCCTTCGGAACACTATGTGTAATCTGCACTCATTCCATAATTGATTTTGTTCTTGGAAGTTCTTTGTAGGAAACTCTTCTAAGTGTCATTGTAGAAGATGATCTAGCATTGTTCTTTGGTAGGAGGGTCAATGCATCAATTTGGAAATCATTAAAAAAAAATAAATTTATTGGGACAAGCTAAGTTGCCTCCAATTTCCAAAGTCACCTCTATTTTCCATGTTAGTCTTCTAGAAGTTTTTCCTAAGTTAGATACTATTGATCCTTCACTATGGATGAATGATGAGCTTTTTCCTTGCATTCATATGGCTATTATCCAAGAATAGGTTCACAAGCACCATTGCAAATGCATTGTTGAGCTCCTTATGTAGTGCTGCGAATGATCTACTAAGAAGCATACATGAAAAATCAAGGGAGTTTTGTACCTACTTAGTAGTGCAAAAGTGACAACACTAACAAAACCTAGTAAAATGACCTGAAAGGAATCTGATTTTGCAATTGCAAAGTGCATTAGAAGCCTCTATTGTAGGAAACATAATGATCCAAAAATTCACAACAAAGCACAAGAAAAAGATGAAATGCCAAAATTGTGACGAGACTTGGAATTGCAGTATGTTGAGATACGAGTGTTTGATCAATGAGCTGTGAAATGCTATAAACTTGTGAGACAACAAAGAATAGGAAGATACATACAACACCTACATGTAATCTTTTCTAGAGAACACATGATATTCCTCTTTGATTAAAATTTGACTTTGCATTGATTTCACTTTTGGCTAGTCAAATAGAACAAAAATGGATCTCAATGATTTTAGAATAATAGAGGCTATGTAGATTTACTCAAATGTTGAACCAAAAAGTGTTGTAAATCAAACGGGAAATTACCTCCTTTGGCCAAAATTTTTAATTTGGAATAACTAGATAAAGAGAACTTTGAGTGATGTGCCATTTGTTTCTTTAGATGGCGCCTTGATCTAGCTCTTCCAAAAAGCATTGTTATTTCCAACTGTGTTCCACTGAATCATAGAACCCACGGTTCTGGGAACCGTGGGTTCTGGGAACTGTGGAAGGAACCGTACCACGGTTCCTTGAATCGTGGTACGGTTCACGTAAAAAAAATAATCAATTAATTAATTAATTAATTTTCCTAAATTTCCCCCCAAAACCCCTCAAAGCTAGCTTTTGTCCCCCTCTCTTATCAATTTGGGAGATTAAATCATTTGAAGTAAATAATCTAAGTAGGGAGAATCTGCTTTTTCTGAAAAAAAATTGCCATTTTTTTACCATTTTTTTGGGCTATTTTTGGGGGCTGGGACAAAAAACAAATTAATTAATGAATTAATTAATTATTCAGTGCGGTTCAACACGGTTCTGGGCAAAATTTTTAAAAGAACCGTACGGTTGTCAGAATCGTGGTGAACCATTAACGGTTCATTGATTCTATGCACTGAATCCATGCTTGGAATTTTTTGTTTTGTTTTTAATTTTAATTTTTAGGAAAAAAGATCAATTGTTGGAAATTTTTACGTACGAGTCATACATGTGGTTTATATAATTGGGGCTATTGGGTCCCAGTAGTGTGTCTCATACAACTTGGTCATTGTCCTAGTAAGTCTCAGATGTTAGTACAATAGTTTATATATATAAAACATATAGTAATGTTAAAGATGCTAGAAAACATCATAATTAATAGTTGTTGAGTGGCTAGCAATAGAGTTGATCTACACTAGTCAAGAGGCCCTTGAGGGAAAACTTCCAGGAAACTACTGAATAGGGTTATTGGGTCCCAAGAGAATTTGTCCCATACAACTTGTGGTAAGTCTCAGATGTTAATGCAATAGTTTTTTCTCCTCATAGCATCGCATTTTACAGATTGAGTGTTAATGTCAACACCAAGAGGGCTGACAAAATGGAAAGCATACATGAGAAGCTCAGAGATATATAATCATAACCTAAGCACAAGAGCTTGCCATGGATGTAGATCTCAATAAACAAGATGTGAATGAACTATGAATGTAAGATGCCAATCTATTGAGAAACTACTAGTGTGGAAATGAATGTCCATATTAGTACTGCATCTTTCTTTTAAAATAGTAAAACATTATCCTTACTATAGTGTAGCTAATTGTCTTGATAGTTCCCCTAAACAAATTTTAAGGAAAAGTTTAATTTTTTTTTTTTGCATTCCAGGAAAGCCTAATCCTAAATTTTGGAACATGTTCCTAAACAGAACGAGGATCTTTGTTCCCAACTTTGGTTGGGAGAAACTATGCAAGAGATGACTTTGACCAAAGCTGAGAAACCAATATTTCTAGACTTATGGTATCCCAAAAGTGGATATAGAAAAATAATATGTCTCCTTTGAGCTATTTGATACTACGAGTTCAATGACCCAATCAAAATGGAAATCTGACCCTTTCGATTAATGATTTTGAATATTCTACAGCATAAATGAGTGATTGAGCTCTAAAAGTGAAAACTGTTATGTGTATTGAAGTAGTGGCTTGAACTTGAGGGAATTAATTGAGTATGAGTATGTTGTTGAATCAACATTATATTTACTTTCTGATTTAAGCTAAGCTATGCGAGACTCAAGCATGCTATATGCACTTAACGAAAGAGAACGAGGCTCATAGGTCTATTTGTAGTGTTTGAGGGCCTCAAGTTGTCCTAATTAGAGCTAAAGTATGTGCCATATTTTGGGGTTCAATAATAGTTCAAATCATCATCAAATGTCTACTTCTAAATGCTACTAATAAATGATGGGTTCAAATGCTCAAGGTCAAACTTAGTGCCACATGTTGCAAATGACAAGGACCCAAGATTCAAATGGCCGATATGATTATGAATCTCTCTTATCATTGAAAAGATACTATCTTTACTACCAAGAAAATGATGGAGATGATAATATGATGTTGATTAAGATGGTAATACCACATGAATATAATATGCAAAGGACTATGAATGTTGTAGTGGTAACCACTCCAAAAGAAATGCCTACCTTCGGAGCATAGGCATCATGTTTCCATAGGGCCTTCGGAACACTATGTGTAATCTGCACTCATTCCATAGTTGATTTTGTTCTTGGAAGTTCTTTGTAGGAAACTCTTCTAAGTGTCATTGTAGAAGATGATCTAGCATTGTTCTTTGGTAGGAGGGTCAATGCATCAATTTGGAAATCATTAAAAAAAAATCAATTTATTGTGACAAGCTAAGTTGCCTCCAATTTCCAAAGTCACCTCTATTTTCCATGTTAGTCTTCTAGAAGTTTTTCCTAAGTTAGATACTATTGATCCTTCACTATGGATGAATGATGAGCTTTTTCCTTGCATTCATATGGCTATCATCCAAGAATAGGTTCACAAGCACCATTGCAAATGCATTGTTGAGCTCCTTATGTAGTGCTGCGAATGATCTACTAAGAAGCATACATGAAAAATCAAGGGAGTTTTGTACCTACTTAGTAGTGCAAAAGTGACAACACTAACAAAACCTAGTAAAATGACCTTAAGGGAATCTGATTTTGCAATTGCAAAGTGCATTAGAAGCCTCTATTGTAGGAAACATAATGATCCAAAAATTCACAACAAAGCACAAGAAAAAGATGAAATGCCAAAATTGTGACGAGACTTGGAATTGCAGTATGTTGAGATACGAGTGTTTGATCAATGAGCTGTGAAATGCTATAAACTTGTGAGACAACAAAGAATAGGAAGATACATACAACACCTACATGTAATCTTTTCTAGAGATCACATGATATTCCTCTTTGATTAAAATTTGACTTTGCATTGATTTCACTTTTGGCTAGTCAAATGAACAAAAATGGATCTCAATGATTTTAGAATAATAGAGGCTATGTAGATTTACTCAAATGTTGAACCAAAAAGTGTTGTAAATCAAACGGGAAATTACCTCCTTTGGCCAAATTTTTTAATTTGGAATAACTAGATAAAGAGAACTTTGAGTGATGTGCCATTTGTTTCTTTAGATGGCGCCTTGATCTAGCTCTTCCAAAAAGCATTGTTATTTCCAACTGTGTTCCACTGAATCATAGAACCCACGGTTCTGGGAACCGTGGGTTCTGGGAACCGTGGAAGGAACCGTACCACGTAAAAAAAATAATCAATTAATTAATTAATTAATTTTCCTAAATTTCCCCCCAAAACCCCTCAAAGGTAGTTTTTGTCCCCCTCTCTTATCAATTTGGGAGATTAAATCATTTGAAGTAAATAATCTAAGTAGGGAGAATCTGCTTTTTCTGAAAAAAAATTGCCATTTTTTTACCATTTTTTTGGGCTATTTTTGGGGGCTGGGACAAAAAACAAATTAATTAATGAATTAATTAATTAATCAGTGCGGTTCAACACGGTTCTGGGCAAAATTTTTAAAAGAACCGTACGGTTCTCAGAACCGTGGTGAACCATTAACGGTTCATTGATTCTATGCACTGAATCCATGCTTGGAATTTTTTGTTTTGTTTTTTGTTTTAATTTTTAGGAAAAAAGATCAATTGTTGGAAATTTTTACGTACGAGTCATACATGTGGTTTATATAATTGGGGCTATTGGGTCCCAGTAGTGTGTCTCATACAACTTGGTCATTGTCCTAGTAAGTCTCAGATGTTAGTACAATAGTTTATATATATAAAACATATAGTAATGTTAAAGATGCTAGAAAACATCATAATTAATAGTTGTTGAGTGGCTAGCAATAGAGTTGATCTACACTAGTCAAGAGGCCCTTGAGGGAAAACTTCCAGGAAACTACTGAATAGGGTTATTGGGTCCCATGAGGATTTGTCCCATACAACTTGTGGTAAGTCTCAGATGTTAATGCAATAGTTTTTTCTCCTCATAGCATCGCATTTTACAGATTGAGTGTTAATGTCAACACCAAGAGGGCTGACAAAATGGAAAGCATACATGAGAAGCTCAGAGATATATAATCATAACCTAAGCACAAGAGCTTGCCATGGATGTAGATCTCAATAAACAAGATGTGAATGAACTATGAATGTAAGATGCTTTGAGCTATTTGATACTACGAGTTCAATGACCCAATCTAAATGGAAATCTGACTATTATAGAAAACACTAGAGCCACTACATAAGTTTTAGGGTTTTCTCCTCAAAGCAAAAGAAATTTAAATGGCACCCAACTTGAGTGTTAGGAAAGTGCTTTCATACTAGGTTATGAACACATTCACATATTTGGCATCACATTATGAACAATAGACAAGGTAATTACGAACACCATACAATTGAATGTACCAATGTGCAGGTCCTTACATGAAGGAAGACTGGTAGCGCCTCCTGCAATGATCTAAGAGACATCATAATCAATAAGTAGAATGACTGGGAAAATCTCTATTAATACTGGTTGAAGGCCCTTGGAGGAACCTTTCAAGAAGCTACGTGTAATCAGGGCTCTAGGGCCCAAGAGGGTCTGTGCCTATACAACTTGCTCACTAGCACAAGTTCTTGAGGATGTCTCTGTATGTCCATAACAGAGGCTCACTCTTTAGTTTGGCTCTATTCAATTAGCACTCAAATTAGCATTACATTGGATTTAGGTTGCTAATGTTCTACATTTAATTGAGCTATACATTTGCAATCCTCTCTATGGTTGTGTTATGTAATGCTCATTTGCTTGCAACTTGGTAATAGAGCGTTGTGTAGTCCATAATTCAGTATCAGAGCTCTTTTGAGCAGGAAGAAAATCGTGCCACATTCTACAATTTCAGTATTGCTTTTGAAGTGAACATGGAAAGATCAAATCTCTAAATCCAAGATTTAAGGGAGACTATCTTAGTTTTACTAAAAAAGTTGGCCATAATTTCATGAAAGAGCTCCGTTTTCAATTTTGTTTGTTGCATCAGATTCATCTCAGCAATGTAGGTGCAGCCATCGATTGGCGTCGGAAGGGAGTCAAACAAAAACGTTGTCATTTTCATGATTTAAAGCACTATAGTCAGATGCACATACTACACTACAACCATGCTAGTTGGAGTTGCTTGGCAAAAGTTATCACAAAGGCAAATTTCTGGTCAAAAAGTGGAAGTTTCTATTTTATGCTTTGGAATGTTCTGCACAAGATACGAGTGGATTTCTGTTTATTAGGTTGTCAATAGAAGATGCATATGAAGATTCTTCACCAAGTCAAAATTCGAGTCATAAGGGTTTTTTTTATTATTATTGTGCTCACGAAGGTTTTTTGTTTAAAATCTGATTAAATGTACCTGGTGTTTGTTGTTATAGTATCATGAAAGATTCAATTGCACTCCATTTTGACCCTCTAAAAGTTCAAATATTAGGAAGCCAAACAATATTAGCAAGAAATTGTGAATGCTTTGAGTAAATTTTCATTTTTTTCTTTGGAACAAGTTTGTAGCAGTTCACAACTTGTCCTTTGAATTTTCTTCCTCGTGTTGTTGCAAAATCAAATTTTTGATTTAAATAGGGTATACAGTCATTCTGGTACATAGGAGCTTTGACTAGGTTTGCCACCCTTATGGATGAATCTAAGACAAGGATGGTTGAGCTTGATGCAAAAATTATTCACTCTAAGGGTGCGACCCAGATCTTGATGTGGTACAAGAGAAATGTAGAGTTGTAACTTAGTACTGAGACATATGCACATGTTGCTCAGTTCCGAATGTTATAGATGAGCCAAGGGATCGGCTTGATGAGGTACATGCATATCTAGAGCAATCACAACTTTTGTACATAATGTAGAAGCACATGATCTTTGTTATGTGCCACATATAGCTCAGACAAAAGTATATACATTGTGTTCCTCTATGATTCTTGTGCACTATAGTGTTCGAGTCATTTTGCAGCAACTCTTCTTGCGGTACGATGGCTCCAGTCAGGCCTATTCTATCACATATATAGGGTTGCTATGGATCCTTTGCCATGAAGGGCCCTATTTCTATTATTATTTGACACTTAGAATAACCATGGTTACATGCTGCAACTACTATCAAGGGTTTATTACTATGTCAGATAACTTGGGATACTATTATTATGCAACAATTTTCATCCATACGATTGGCTTGGAGGTTTTGTTCAAGTTGATGCCCCAGTATATGGCAGTCCTTGTCCATTCGATTGGCATGGTATACTAGTGTATTTGGCAGAGTTATCTGTGATGGTTCATTCTTTTGGTTGTCTTTATCCGTTTAGGTTGGTGTGTGATCTATGGCTGAGTTATGAACAGATTCACAAAGATGGAATCACATAAAGCATAGAAACACTATAATTAATGAACAATGAACAATCTCCAGACTCCTTCCAAGATCATCAAAGATCACCAAATACAAATTCTGACAAAGCCTGACAGGCAGTGTGGTTGAGTTCTCCCACAAAAAGCCCAAGCGTGTATGGAGTGATATAGTGTACATCTTTACCAGGCTGACAACCATATTTAATGTTTAAGTGTCTTCTACTTCAGCAAATACATTTTGGTGGCTTCTACGTTATATGCAGGCAGTGGCATTATGTCCATGTTTTGGGCATCTTCTTTAGTATATGCAGTTTTGCAGCAAATTCTATTTTCTGTCGGAAAAACACTTCCCATACATCGACACTAAGGGTAATGTCTTTTTGAGTAGGGAGAACGATATGTCATATATGGACATATCCGGCTATGTGGTGTGACAGAATGTTTGTGCATGTCTTTCATCTTTATGTAGATTTGAAACTACATGAGTAGATCTGGACGCAGGAGACTGATAAATCAGCTGAAACATAGATGCAAGGGATCAAAGCTGATTTCATTTTTTGGAAGATGAATATCTAACCTCTCTATAAGTTCCTTCAATGAAGAGGAAAGTATGTGAACCAGAGTAGATCCAGTAATAGACATCATATCAAGAGGAATTGCAAGGTAGTTATGTCTAAAGTAGTAACAACAAAAAAACTGCAGCAGCATTAGAAAAACCCCATTGTGGACCAAAATGGCATACAATTTGAGCAGGATGCCTTGTAGAAAATCATGATATTGGGAGCTCTTTTACATACCAAACAAGCTGTCAGTCAACTTTTGAAGATTTCTGCAGTAACAAACCATCAACCAATGAAGCAAATAGGAGCAAACTTTAGGGTTTTGACCCTAAATTAAGAGCATCTTATAGATGTAGTTTTCTAGTTACTTAGAAGTCATTAAGACACATTACTGGACAGTGTTCAAGCACTGATCTAGTTCTTACATAGATTAAAAATTTTCAACAACCAAGTACCGTCATGTAAAGAAGCAAGTTAAATTATTTGCTGGGTGCTACTGCCTAGATAGCAAATGAATTTCCAGTAAGCAAGCATGTATAACTTCCAAAAAATATAGATGCTCCCCCGTCCTACTATAGGAAAGCCAAATATATAAAAGGTAAGCGCTCTTGGTATTTTAATCGAGAAGAAGACCGGCTAAAACTGGTATAGGAATATCTCACTGTCTATCGATGAAAATGTAAAGAGAATCTTCAATAGCCTACTGTAGGAATGCTGGAAATGTAATCAGATCCCACTGAGAAATATTGAAAATTAGAGATTTTGGAATTCTCGGCTGCCTGATTTCTGGTGAGTTTTTTTGGAAATTGTATAGTCTACAGCAATTTGCCTCCCTGAATCTAATGTTGTTGTTAAGATGGCAAATCTACCATTCTGCACAAAATTGGAACCGAAATGGAATTTAGGATGTCCTCCCAAAACCTGCAAGCTGACGCAAAACGATACTGTGCCCACTGGATGAAAATTTGTTTCTTTTAAATGCTGGAGCTGATTGTCTCCCTACCCGTTAAGTGCTGGAATACCAAGTTATGACCAAGATGATAAAAAGTTATACAAGAACATTCATACAACCAAGGAGACATGTAACTTTATTGATCTGAGAAGTGTAGACTAATAACAGCATACTATGAGCTGCTCAAGTATACTGCTGAAACAAAGCCTATTCTTGTCTAAATCTGAACTATGCTGAGCTATGCTATACTAAAAGCTTACTCTCCTAAGAATCAACCAAATAGAGTGAGGGCTGATAGGTGTGTATTTGTAGTATTTGAGGCTCTCAAGTTGCCCTAATCAGTGCTGAAATATGGCCCGCTTTTTCAGCTCCAATAATAGCTAAAAAAGTCAATAAATGTGAATAATATATCAAGAGCCTACAGATTTGTAATATTTGAGACTATGACAGAGTCAGTACATACAAGCATGAAACATATTTGAATGTCTTGAAGATAAAATTTGCACCTTGTACTTCACAAATGTACATGGGCTGTTTTTTGGCCTCAGATTTGTACACCATCATCTTCGTGATTGGTTCATCTTTGTGCAATCATGTAAAGTAATGCTTTTTACTACCCAGGGATGTACTGAGCTGCTTGTAAGGAGTGGAATCACCATTGCAAAGAAGAGGGCAGTTGTGGTTGGCCGAAGCAACATAGTTGGCATGCCTGTTGCAATGCTGCTTATCAAGCTAGATGCAACAGTGACAATTGTGCATTCACATACTCCCAATCCAGAAAGTATTGTTAAAGAAGCAGACATTGTGATAGCTGCTGCAGGCCAAGCACAGCTGGTATGTTATTAGTAAACTTTACCTCTTGCTTATGGGTTCTCCCTTGTCATCAATTTATGATCATTAAGATATAATGATTCAACGTATGACCATGGAATCCATGTTTGCAGATTAAAGCTGACTGGATAAAACCTGGTGCAGTTGTCATTGATGTGGGAACAAATCCGGTGAGTGATTCAAGCAAGAAATTGGGCTACAAGATTGTTGGGGACGTCCATTTTGAAGAGGCCAGAAAGGTCGCAGGGTGGATTACTCCTGTTCCTGGTGGAGTGGGCCCAATGACTATCGCAATGTTATTGAGAAACACTGTTGACAGTGCGAAACGTACTCTTTCAAAAAGCTCGGCTTGAGGAATCCCTGTTAGGCATTTGCAAAAAATTGCTTTCTAGATATACCATAACAGGGAAGTGTAAGCTGTATCCATTTTCAAAAGTAGCCCTCTCCTTCAAAGGCGAGCTTTTTTCTGTAATGGAATTTCAAAGAAAGGACTGGCCAAATATGATCTTAACATGAAAACAGAGTTCAGCAAGTGATTGTGTTCCCAAGCAAGCATCACTACCACGTCATTGGCAAACGTTGAATGTGGGGGGATGGAAGGCTCACATAGATTAACCTGCTTGACCGCTGCAAAACATGAAGCTTAAAGCTTATAAAAAAGATATGCTACAGTGTGACTCATCACAATTGAGCAGTGTACATTTTTTTAGATGCACTCATTTAGATAGCTAGGAACTATGAGTTGGGTTTGAATGGAAAGAACGAATGCAAGCTAATGATGTTTCACCTTCGAGTGCATACAGTATGGTGGAGGCAGGAAGATAAAGACCTGTCAGCTTTGCTTCAGTCAGCGTAATCATCTTTATGGCAATAGTATTAGAGTTCTATGACAGGTTTTGATGTTCGAAGTCAATTACTATCGACCCACAATTCGTTAAGGTTCATATTGGACCTATACATTTGCCTAGTTAATCATATGATAAGTTGATTATATTTTAATAGGTCCCTAAGTTGCTTCAAACATTGCTCTATGCCTGGAGCTCTCTGCAACACGAGTCTGAACGAGCCTTCCACAAGAAATTATTTGGAAGGAGTCCCAAACTCCGATGCAGCTCAAACCTTTCTTTGTTACCTTGTGTTTCTTTGAGTATATTTTCTATAATGGAATATTTTATGATATGTAAAAGCTGCCCCTGCCCTGAACTAGTAGTAATGATTTGCAAGTTAAAGCTTAAGATACATTGAGTAGTACTCATCACTAAGTAGTGATTAAATGTATGGTCAGTTAAGATATACCACAATTTGGTCACTCACCTACACCTATCTATATTCAACCAGCTCCTATCGTCCCCCGCCAAGTTGCACAGATTTGTGTGATTCTTCTCAGCTCATTGCCACAGTCTCCGATTCCTGGCTTTTTTGATCCTTGCTCAGAAGTCTATCGGTCTTTCAGGAAAACTAGGCTTCTATAAGGGCAACAAAAGCACAAATTCCTTATTTGTTTTCACCTCATCCATTTCAGATGCGAACATTGCGGCACGATCTTTCAATTGTGATTCTTCTAGCTTCATTCTCTGATACTGTTGTTTACTGGATGAACTTCAAGACTAGATTCCATGCGTAGCTTCTTTTTTAAAGACCACATTGACAAGAAAATTATCCATTTTGTTATGTAGGGTTTTAGTTTGATCTCAATTGCTTGTCAGAACATATAAATCTAAATCTCAGATTCATATTATACATTTGCCTAGTTAATCATATGATAAGTTGATTATATTTTAATAGGTCCCTAAGTTGCTTCAAACATTGCTCTATGCCTGGAGCTCTCTGCAACACGAGTCTGAACGAGCCTTCCACAAGAAATTATTTGGAAGGAGTCCCAAACTCCGATGCAGCTCAAACCTTTCTTTGTTACCTTGTGTTTCTTTGAGTATATTTTCTATAATGGAATATTTTATGATATGTAAAAGCTGCCCCTGCCCTGAACTAGTAGTAATGATTTGCAAGTTAAAGCTTAAGATACATTGAGTAGTACTCATCACTAAGTAGTGATTAAATGTATGGTCAGTTAAGATATACCACAATTTGGTCACTCACCTACACCTATCTATATTCAACCAGCTCCTATCGTCCCCCGCCAAGTTGCACAGATTTGTGTGATTCTTCTCAGCTCATTGCCACAGTCTCCGATTCCTGGCTTTTTTGATCCTTGCTCAGAAGTCTATCGGTCTTTCAGGAAAACTAGGCTTCTATAAGGGCAACAAAAGCACAAATTCCTTATTTGTTTTCACCTCATCCATTTCAGATGCGAACATTGCGGCACGATCTTTCAATTGTGATTCTTCTAGCTTCATTCTCTGATACTGTTGTTTACTGGATGAACTTCAAGACTAGATTCCATGCGTAGCTTCTTTTTTAAAGACCACATTGACAAGAAAATTATCCATTTTGTTATGTAGGGTTTTAGTTTGATCTCAATTGCTTGTCAGAACATATAAATCTAAATCTCAGATTCATATTATACATTTGCCTAGTTAATCATATGATAAGTTGATTATATTTTAATAGGTCCCTAAGTTGCTTCAAACATTGCTCTATGCCTGGAGCTCTCTGCAACACGAGTTCTGAATGAGCCTTCCACAAGAAATTATTTGGAAGGAGTCCCAAACTCCGATGCAGGTCAAACCTTTCTTTGTTACCTTGTGTTTCTTTGAGTATATTTTCTACAATGGAATATTTTATGATATGTAAAAGCTGCCCTGAACTAGTAGTAATGATTTGCAAGTTAAAGCTTAAGATACATTGAGTAGTACTCATCACTAAGTAGTGATTAAATGTATGATCAGTTAAGATAAACCACAATTTGGTCACTCACCTACACCTATCTATATTCAACCCGCTCGTATCGTCCCCCACCAATTTGCACAGATTTGTGTGATTCTTCTCAGCTCATTACCAGTCTCCGATTCCTGGCTTTTTTGATCCTTGCTCAAAGGTCTATCAGTCTTTCAGGAAAACTAAGCTTCTATAAGGCCAACAAAAGCACAAATTCCTTATTTGTTTTCACCTCATCCATTTCAGATGCGAACTTTGCGGCACGATCTTTCAATTGTGATTCTTCTAGCTTCATTTCTCTGATATTGTGGTTTACTGGGTGAACTTCAAGACGAGATTCCAAGCACAAATAAAGCAGCTCAAGCTTGCTAAGATGGCCAGTATATATTGTAGCTTCTTTTTCAAAGACCACATTTGACAAGAAAATTATCCATTTTGGTAAATGCTTTTGGGTTTTTGACAATGTGTTTGTAGGATTGTATATCTTTGATTAATTAAGTTCTGAAAATATCATAACTATTTCACTGGTGAGTGGCTCATCCTTTAAGGTTTTAAAAGCTTTGCCTACTTAGCTTCTCAGCCCAATTCATCTTTTCTTCTGATCCACTGCTAGTAGAATTGAGTGTACCAAAAAACAATTTACATGCAAGATGCGACATCATTTATAAAAAGATTGTGATCATGGCAATAGCTAAGGAGACTACATGGTAATAGTTATTAATAGCATTACATACACAACATTTGTGCACTAACTATTACATATTGTTCACAAGCATATGTATTGCTTTAGGATTTCAATAACCACACTTTTTATTTCCAAAACTTTGTTTTCTTTTCAGAACCATCTATCAAAGCCTCCAAAACAAGTATAAGGAAAGTAATTGTTTTGCCTAAATAATGCTGAAATTTTTGTGAACAATATGGAATGTCCATTCTTTACACATTCTCAAATGCAATGTTTTGGAACCGTCATTGCAACTACGACAGGCCCTAGGATCATTTATATTGTTGCAACCCTCTAGAGGCAGTCCTTGCGAATTGAATCTCTATCAAGATGTATTTCAATATCTCACTTATGCGAAATGAAGCACAACAAAGGGCTTGCACAAGCATCCAACCTTATCTTTGCATCACCTTCAAGAAGAGGAGTATCTACATGTACATTGCTAGAGAATAACAAGTCCTCCACAATGTTTAGGTGCCGTTGTTTTCCTCGGGTAGCTCAAACTCATGTTCACTTAGTTCACTCTTGGAATTGTTCTGTCTTCATTTCGTAAAATAGGTCTATTTGTAGTATGCAAGTGTGGCTTCCCTTGCCCTAACAGAAAGCCCCCACATAGCCACCCCCCGTAACAAAAGCTTTTAGAGACAAGTTAATTCTCCTCTTCAAATTTATATTGTACCTCATATGGATCCAATTAGGAAAAACTTAATTGACCTCCTCTATTGACTCTCTTTATCAAAATTTTGCATTTAATGAGCTTGAGACAATTTGGGTAATGACCTTAGAAAGTAGTCACTTTGGCTCATTAGCCTTAAGTTTCTAACATGGCCTCCACTCTCTAAGACTCATTGTCTTGATGAAAAATCAAGATAACCCTTCTTTACAGAATCTATCGATTCCAAAGTCATGTTTCCTTAGGTCACTCCTTACATGCAACCAAGTGTTCAAAATCACTTGAATCCTTCCAATGTTATTTCAGGTTTGTATCTATGGGATCTACATCCTCCAAGTCAACCCAATTGTTCACATGATTGTCCCATCAAGTCTACATACTTAAAAGTGATGAACTTTCAAGATCTAGGAGTTTGCGTGTCATGCCCATGACTGGTCTCGGGTAGCGTGTCCATCAGTAGACCAACAACCCGTAAGTTAATTGTGACTATAAGGTAATTGGGGCTCTTATGTGTACATGGTCATAATTAATGGTTGTAGGCCTAAACACATGGTGGTGGAGTTGGTATGGGTCTATTAGTGAGTCATTAGGGAACTGGATGATGTGGCCCAGAGAGGCTGCAGGGTGTCCAGTGAGGTGTCACAGTGCACTACTAGTGGTGCATGGGCCTTGGAGGGTATAAGTATACCTATTGGGCTCTCACTAGTGTATGCTTGATTTTGTGATTGGTAGCTACATGCTGCTAATGTGATTCCTCTTTCCATGATTGGGATTGATCCATAGCTTGGGGGCTAGATCCGTTCGATCTAGGTTTGGTTGGGCTGCTTTATCCACCACCCGTTCCCTTGTGTTGTTGCTTCGATTGGTATGCTTAGACTAGTATCCTGTGTGTAGGACTTTATATTGAGCTCATTAGCAATTTCTCTAATTTGTCAACTGACCTTCCAACGTCCATAGAAACGAGGTCAAAACTATGAACATTTACCATTACGTAAATTCTTAGAGCTTTTTTTGAAGGAACACGTTGTCCATGTTTGAACACCTATCCAAAACATATTTTTGTGCACAACATTGGCAAGCCCCACGAGGAGTGGAGCCAATGGCTCATAGCCATACATTGTCATGAATAGATTCATGCCAATGGCTGATGCTTGCTACTGTTATAAGCAAAGTCCAAGATTTGGAGGTGATTCTCTTCCAACTTGCTTCTTAGCAATAAAGGCACAAAGCGTATTCTCAGCTACTCGGCTCATAGTTTAATTTGTCCATATGAGTCCACTAGATCTCCACAACTCATGTCCAACCTTGTGAAGAAAACAATCCATAGTTACTAGTAGAACTGAGGTCTCAATTGCTCACAAGTCATCACGTGACACTCCTTGTAGTTGAAAGATGTTTTTTCAGAAAACTATAATTTAGTTGTGTTGACCTTGTCTATGTGGGAATAAAATATGCAATTTTAGTAAGTCGATTAAGCATGATTCAAAAAGCAGCATGCCCCTCTTTTTGTCTTTGGGAAATGAGTAATAAATCACATGGAAATACTTTTTCACTTTGGTATCTCCTAGAGCATGAGATGAAGAAGTAGACGGAGTGTCTTGAATTCTTCGATTATCTTCTTGCAGCAACATAGTGATAACTCTGGTAAGAGTTAAATCTAAGTGTGTCGTGATGATCATCACCCAGTTCTCATATGTAGAGGGCAAACTTGAAAGCAATGTCATAATTGCGTCCTGATCGTCAATGACTGATCCGACAGTGGTCATCTATTGCAAGAGATTCTTAAACTGGTTAATGTGACTTTGAAGAGAATCACTCTTTGACATCTTGAGTGTGAAAAATTTCTTTCGTAGATGTAATTTGGTAGTTACGTCTCTCACATCATATAGTGAGCTCAAGATGTCCCAAACTTCTTTCGAAGTTTTGGCTTCAGCTATGTGGCCAATTTGAGTATCTGATATATTGAGGATAATAAGTGCAAAAGCTTTACCATCCTTCAATTTCCACTTTGAGTCGTCCGTGTCGTCTTCAGGCTTTACTTCGATACCTGTAACAACATCCCACAACTCGTTGGCAATTAACAAGGTCTTTATCTTAAATTTTCACAAATGATAATTGGATCCATTCAGCTTGTCTGCAATAAGACCGACTTTACTTTGAGAATCCATCTAGAACTAAGCGCAATAGCAAACTCTAAACCAACTCTAAAGAACTGAGCTAGAATCCTCAAGAGTGTCCAAGCTCGCAGGCTTGAGAGAGAACGCTAACTATTCAATACTTTTGATGATACTTGTTATTTGTAGAAGTATGAGCAGCTATTTATACTAAGCAAATGCAGCAACATCCAATTAGTAGGACTAAAATTAGGTCATAAATCATAATGGCTAGTGGGCCATAGTAAGCTGGCATCCATCCAGTTGGTAATTCATGAAAATTTATTTGCTATAAGATTAGGGCAAGTCTTTAGCTTCAAGACGAGTGGAACGTTAATTGTCAATCAATCGACATGGCCGAAGTGGCTGATCAAGTTACCAAAGTGGCCGAAGTCTTCGAAGTGCCCGAAGTCTTCGAAGTTTGTCGATGATGTCAATAAACGTCGGAGCCACCTGTGAGCCATTTCCGAGTAGTTCTGTAGATTGTGACACGAAGCAGGCTGCAGGTCTGGATAAATGAAGTTGGATGAAGATTAAAAGTCGATTAGTCGATTGGTAGGAGAATAATCCAACAAATCATTCATGTCAAAAGCATGGGACAATTCTAATTTGATACGATCTATCAAAATCTAATTGCTTCGGATAATGATCAAATCATTAACATATAAGACAATGAACAAATAATCTTGACCATATTGTAGAATATAAAAATTAGAATCCACCCTTTTGCTTGAAGTGTTCATCAATACCTGAGTGTGATGCTCAATCCATAAATAGCTTAAGTTTATTGAGTTTGCAAACAATATGTTGTCTCCCTTGCTCAGCAGATCCTTGAGGTTGTGTCACATACACTTCTTTATCCAACACTCCATTTAGAAAAGCAAATGACATCCATTTGTTGAACTTTCCAACCATAGAAAGCAAGTGTTAATTTTTCTTGACATTCTCTCACCCTTCATATTACATCGTCAAATTGATGTTGGCTAGTGTAATTGCTCATCTACCATTTGCCTTTGCGTTATCTTGAAGATAACACTCACACTCCAAATGACCAAGCTTATTGTAACAATGACCTATTTCTAGTTTCTTTGACTTTGGATTGTCTTGACTCTTGACCTTGATTTGAATTATCAATTGATCATCCTTGGAACCAAAATTTTCAGTTTGAATTGCCTGTTCTTGATTGGTGTCTTTCCATGACCAAATCTACCGCCTCTCCACTTGATCATGGTCTCTACTGTGATGGCTTATATTCTCACGACGTTGCTCTTTTTGCTAAAGCAAACCAAGCAATTCATCGTAGCTAGAACTAAAGCAAACCAAGCAATTCCTACTCTCAGAAAAGTTTGAATTGGATCACTCAAACTATTTAGTGCTAGTAATTTGCTCACCAACATCAATTACTTCCAGTTTGAACAGTATAGCGAATTGAATTTTGCCCCTAAACACCTCAAAAATGTCTTAAAGAGCGAAGAAATGCAAATTTTTCTGCGAGTAGCCTCTGCAAATCCTGTCTTCGTTGACAAATTTCTGATCATGTCCACTGAAATTGATTTTCTTATTGTTCTTTTGAATCATCAGTTGAAACTCAGCTCCGCCACCTGCTCTTCTCATGAGAAACTTCCAAACTTGCCATGCACCCAGATTCTTATAGAATTCAGCGTATTAGACAGAGCTATCATCAAAAGTTTTTGTGTCTTTCTCACAAAAAATATCTCATATTTTTTGAACTCTTTATGCTCTTCACAGACGATTTCGCAGGAACTTTCTGGATGTTATTTAGATGTTGTTGAACCCTTAATGTTCATGATTCTCTCAAGAAATGAGCGAGTTCAGATCACTCAGAGTCTCATTGCCAAAACAAAAACTAAAAAATGCAAAACATTGCCGCTTTCTTCGATCTTCTCCGATACTTTCGCTATCTAAACCTGCACAACACTTTCGACTATCAATTGGCTCTTAGTAGACCATTCATACACCTCATACGGTGTTCTATAAGGAGCAAACGACTTGTAACAAGCTCTTTACTCACTCCTTTGCTTCTCTTAGCTTCCACCTCTTGTGAGGAACTCTCTCACTTCCTATTATGGACTAGGTAGCGGGCGTGAGCAGGCCCGCTACCGGCTTTAGCATGCAGCCTTCAATGCACCGAGCCGCCCTGCGGCGAGGTGCATTGAAGGCTGCCTGCTACTAAACTAATATGAGTTTAAACATTTGTGCTCAGATCCAATTATAATCTGCCACCTGTCCACTATAAGCCCAAACATAAATTATAGAGCCCACAATAGGCAAGCCGGATGAGCAGCCACTCAAAATCAAAGAAGCTTCGATGCTATGTCAATAATCATTATGCCATTAGCATGAACAGAAACACAAGTAGAGGCGGAGAGATCCAACAGTGGACAATTATCACTATGATTTCCAAATGAAAAAGTGCAAAGCTCAAGAAAAAGAAAAGAAAAAGTGCAAAGGTGAGAATGTCACCCGAGTTATACAAAATGGTTTTCACTTGAAGGGCAATTGAAATGGATTTGCACACGTTGATTTTTGAGAGAAAACAAGTGATTTTAGAAATGTTTGGAAAGAAAGAACAGAAATATATGGAAATAAAATTTTAGAGAGAGAGAGAGAGAGATCGATCTCATGCCCTGCTTCATGCCCTGCTGTTGTTGAAGAGCTTTGGAGAGGATGAAGTGCATGCAGATGGTTGGAGAGGATCTACGGTGGTCAGTGGTGATGATGTGCATAAAAAGATAGCTTGGTTTGGGATACGTTTGAAGGAGAGTTTTGCTTGTTTTTTTGGTTTTGTTGTGAAGATTATTGAAAGTTGAGCAGATAAGCGGAACTGATAGATTTCTATATGTGTTTCGGAGCAGCGATGTACGAGATGTGACAAATTATAAGGATCGGAGAGAGAGAGATAATGTAAGTTGAGAGAGAGAGAGAGAGAGAGAGAGAGAGAGAGAGAGAGAGAAAAGGAGAGAGATTAGGGGTTTGACACAACTAGAAGAAGAAGAAACACCCAGGTGCATAGAAAAAACTAGTAGGTACATTAATGAGAAATATATATACGTCCCCAAGGAAAAGCTTAACCAAATGTAAGCTCAAACGAGAGCTAAGGTTGCACTAAAACTAAGACTCATCAAGATCTTGGCATTAAAAATAAATGTGCAAAAACTATGATGATGTCAGTGGGAGTCTGCCAACTGACTGCAGCAGATCCAGATTGATTTTTCATAAACCAGCAGCAGCAGGAAAAGGGATAGCAGCATCTACGTGTAGGCTCTGAAATTGCAATCTGTTCTCCTTATTGATCGTATGCAATCTTTATCAACGCTTATAGACTTTTCAAATTAAACAGAAACTCAGTTCTAAAAACAACCTGTCCTTGTTTCTTGAGAATCCCTTCTCACTCTGAAAGTTTCCGAATCCAAAATTAGTTTCCTCAGCGTGGTTTCTGGATATCGCACCACACAAAGCACCTTCTGCAGCAAGCCTTGCTAGAAACAATCTATCTTAAGATACAGACTCAGCTCTGACTACGTAGCCTCTTTCCAATAGCAGGTTCGCAGCCATGAATTCCGAAGCCATTGTAACTTAATCTGCCAACGTGAACAGGCTGTTGCGGATTAACACTAAGACATAGAAGGGGCTTCTTTCTCAGCCCACGCACATGCATCCTAGAAGGGACTGCTGTAATTTTAACTAAGTAAAGGAAGAGTGAAGTCTATCACTATATTTCTAACACAACTCCAAGATAAATACAATTTTTGCATTGAATGAATCATCCATCCAATGGAATCACGAAGGTTTAAGTTTCAACAAAGAAATTTTACTTGATTCAATCTTGTTTAAATGGTTGCAACTCACCATAAAATGTTGAATATGTTGCCTCCTAGATGATAATTAATCTCCACACTTCATAATTTGACAAATTAACTTTTTGATCGAATTGATATTGTGCATATAGTGTCGACATTGGGTCATGCCCATACATGACCTTTTTGGTCAAATTACTAAAAAACCGTTGTTATTTTGCATTCACTAATATGCTCTCAACTCACTTTACACACTCCAACGCAAAAGTATGAAGGTATTTCTTGCTACATACTTGACAATGAAATTGAACCCTTTGTGCGAAGTTGATTTTAACTTGATAGTATGCTTGAGCCATCCATACCCATCCAAAGCAACCAAACGTTTTAAAAAAACCAAGGCTACCCCCAATTCTT
Source organism: Diphasiastrum complanatum (assembly GCA_029204225.1). Lineage (NCBI taxonomy): Eukaryota > Viridiplantae > Streptophyta > Lycopodiopsida > Lycopodiales > Lycopodiaceae > Diphasiastrum > Diphasiastrum complanatum. Next base: position 7,863,775 of record CM055097.1, on the reverse strand, counting down.
TTGCGAGAATCATAGCACCTATGATAAAAAGACATATTCAACATTCCAAAAATGCTCAAAATCATGAAATTGGCATAGCCACGAGTATAGAGTTGAATAGAGAAGTTATACCATATCTACCCTTTATGTCTTCATGAGTCTGCCATTCGTAGGACATTCAACGCTAAATGTTACCTCTATAGACTTATCCCTTTGCACTAGTAATTTTTTTACTCCCAAAAATTTCAAAAAGGAAAATTTGTAACTATTATTTATTGGAAAAAACTACCCCCTCTTTAAAAAGTCTCCCCTTGGTAAGTGTTACTTGCGTATACATGGGAGAGCTCAACTCCATCAATTTATTTGGATCTTTTACAAAGTGCAATTGTAGCAAAACAAAGTCCATTGTGACCATGTTCAAATTATATTCTTTCCTTTTTGCGAAGATTTTGCAAAATCTAGCTTGATTAGTTTATACTTTTATGTACATATGCAGATCTCACATTTGTGGAGCATGTTTCCACGTGTGGAGTGTAGGCCTAATCATTTTACCTCATTAATGATGAGTTCGAATAGTTAATAGGCCTCAAATTTGAGTTCTAGTGATATAGTGACATTTGTCACATATCCATTTGGCCCAATCACATTTAGAGGTGTAGATCACAAGGCCAATCACTTTAAGAGGTGCATTACATGTGGACCAATCATGTTTAGAGGTGCACATCATGAGGCCCAATTAAATTGTGAGGTGGAAATCATGAGGTCCAATCATAATGAGAGGTGAAAATCTAGGGGTCCAATCATGATGTAGAAAGGCAATCAATGGGCATTCTAGAACATTTACTCATGCTAGATCTCGTGCTAGTACTATATTATGGAAGAGCTCTCTCATTGTACATATGGTTTTTTGAGAGTTAATCACAATTTTGGGGTGTTTCTCTTCTATTCTCTCTCTACTCGAGAGCAAGGGCTCTCTCTCACTCTTTGTATGTGTTTGGGAATTAGTTTTTTCCATGTTAAGTGTTTGGTTTGAGTGAGAAAGTGTGGATGATCATTAACAAATGCTGGTGTGCTCTTGTCTTGAAAATTGTCTAGGAAGATTGCTTGTACAATCAAGTGATAGCTTCATGTACAATCACACCCACCTTAGAAGATCAAGCACATTGATTTGTGTGTCCTCACACGTGCTAAAAAGTACACACTTTTTACTAAGGTCCTTCCTCCATCAATGTGGTTTTTAGACATTGGAAACATGGAGGCTTGACTGTTGAGTGTGCATCCTTTTTTCCAACATTCAAGGCTTCAACCTAGCTCGTCATCAGCTGGAAGATTTGAGCTTTTATTCCAAGGTTCCATGCTCCATTGATGAGGCTTAACCATTCATTTGCAACCTTTACTAGGGTTCAAGGCTTTAACTCGACCCGACATCAACTTGGAACTTCTTGTTTATGTACATTTTGGTTTTGATTATTTTGAAATAGGTTGTCTCCAAGTATGGTGATTTTTATTATAATCACCTTCGCTATATATATACAGCCCTCTATAATAGTTAATGATTTTTCTTACCGTGGCATAAAATTAATCCATGGTATAATGTACCATGCTCTCTCTCCGTGGTTTCTTTTCATCTCCTCTAATAGACACTCTTGCATTGTCTTCATTTTCTTCAACTTCTTATAGAAGCTCTCACTGTGCTTTTAGTAGTGAGTGGTACACGTGACTTTCCTCCTTCCTTGGCCCTAGATTCTTCCTTCAAATATTGAGCTTCCCGTTTTTGCTTCTTCCAATGATGTAGCCAGTGTAAGAACCCAACAGGATTGCCTCTAAGATGAGGACAGGAGAACACAATAGGAGAGACTATGGAGCCTCCACCAACCAATCCTAGATCAAAACTGGATCTAGCCTCAAAGCCATGCCATGTGAAGCAAGAGGAGAAGAGAGAACCTGGTAACCTAAACCCAATATGTCGACGAGAGAATCCCCACCTCCTTATATAGAGAGTAGAGTCCTGTGCATGCAACCATGCAATCTCCATGCAGGTCAACTATAAATAGATCACATCTCTTCATGCAGTCCTCCTGCCTATATCTGTCACACAGACATGCAATGCTCCAAATGTCTCAATTAGAGTGTCTGGGTCCTCTCCAGGTAATTAGTCACAAACGGTCTTGACATGGAATTAAATCATGGCGTGACCAATAATCTCGAGTACTGGAGGGCCGATTTACCATATTAGGACTATTCCAGGTCCTTAACCGAATATGGCCATAACATTCTTCCCTCCTTAAATTGCTTCTATCCTTAGAAGCTCCTCAAGACAGGAAATAAGTATAGAAACAGTTCCTTTAACTTACAATATTAACCGAGGAAAACACGATTCTTACTCTGACTTCCATATCAAACAAGTACTCAGAGATAAACCTATTTCTGATAGTTAATCTCTGTTCTAGAGTACGACTCAAGTCTAGCTTAGTTTCATCAACTAGCTTGATACAACTTCCACAAAGAATAATGTCATCAACATAAATTAGAAGAATGACAATATTACTATCAACAAACTTTAGATACATGGAAGGATCATAGTCACTAAGAGTAAATCCTATTGAGATAAGGAAAGAATTAAGTCTTGAATACCATGATCTTGGTGCTTTCTTGAGTCCATAAAGACTTTTGAAGAGCAAGCACACTTTCGACTCATCCTTGATGAATCCTTGAGGTTGTTCCATATAGATCTCCTCCTCAAGATAACTATTTAAAAAAGCATTGGATACATCTAATTGGAACACCTTCCACTTAAAGAAACAAGCAAGAGAAATAAAAATTCTTATTGCCACCATCTTTGCAACGGGTGCAAAGGCCTCCTCATAATCAAGGCCATGGATTTGAGCAAATCCTTTGGCACATAATCTTGCTTTATACTTGTTGATGTGCCACCATGATTGTACTTGATCCGAAATACCCATTTACAACCAATCACATGCTTGTTGGATGGAGGATCCACAAGCTCCCAAGTATTGTTGGTGATAAATGCATCATACTCTTGCTTCATGGCATCATACCACTCCTTGGTATTGAGTGCCTCTTGTACATTCTTTGGCTCTTCATGAGAGACATAAAAAACATAATTAGTGGAATCAAGATCCACTTGTTTGCCTTTGTCAACATATGAGAGCCTCTTAGGCTCAGATCTATCTCTCATGGATCTTCTTGGTGAGAAAATCCGAGGAGAGTCTTCTTCAATTCTCGACCCCATCACATCATAATTGTCTTCAAAATCAATAATAGGTGATGCATCCATAGACTTCTTGATCTCGGCCTCTTCAAAAGATGAATGTTGATCTTCATGAAAGACAACATCTCTACTTTCAATAACTTGAGAAGTAGAGAGTACAAAGACTCTATAGGCCTTTTTGGTGGATGAGTATCCAACCATGATCCTTTTGCATGCACTAGGATCTTCCTTCTTCCCTGTTTCCAAGGGAATATAGGCAAATCATATGCATCCAAAAACTCTAAGGTGATCAACCTTAGGCTTCTTCAAATATAAGATCTTATATGGTGACTTTCCTCCAGGAGCTATATGTGAGAGCCTATTGCAAAGATAATTTGCACAATTAATGGCTTCTCCCCAAAAATCTTTGGGCAAAGATGCCTCAATTCTCATAGATTTTGCACATTCACATAGAGATCTATTCTTTCTCTCGGCCACTCCATTTTGAGATGGAGAATAGGCACAAGAGAACTCTCTTTTAATGCCTTCAAGCTCACAAAAATCTTGAAATTTATTGAAGATATATTCACCACCTCCATCACATCTAAGAGCTTTAATCTTGAATGAGAATTGATTATCTACATAAGCTTTATAAATAAGGAAATGATCAAACACCATAGATTTAGAAGCAAGAAGATATATCCAAGTGAATCTTGTGAAATCATCAATGAAAGTAACAAAACAAGTGGCTCCTCCCTTGCTTATAGTTGATGAGAAATGCACATCCGAGTGGATTAAATCCAAAGGATGCTTGCTTTTGATAGAAGATCTTGTAAATGGCTTTTTGTGAGATTTAGCAATAGCACAAGCCTCACAAGGCTTGATCTTCTTGGAGAATGACTTTGGCAAGCCAATAACTTTGGCCTCTTTGATCATAGAGAGCATGGATTTGTAGTTGGGATGTCCCAACCTCCTATGCCATAATTCCTCCATAGAGAGCTTGTTCACAAGAGCAACATTACAAGAATTCACATATTCATTTGGATCTAGTTTATAGATGCCTCCAAATCTAGATCCTAATGCAAGTATCTCATCATTCTTCTTGATAGTACAAATATCAACATTGAATTTTACATCAAGGCCATTATCAAGCATTTGGCCAACACTAATGAGATTCTTAGTAAGCTTAGGCACATAAAGCACTTTAGAAAGAGAAAGAACTTTAGAGGATGCAAGCTTTAAGGGAATGTTCCCTATGCCTTCAGTAGGACATTCAAAATCATTTGTAGTGTATATTGATTTCTTGACTCCATCATAAGGTGCAATAGAAGAGAAAGAATCCTTGGATCTACACATATGTGACGAGGCCACTATCAATATACCATCCTTCTTGAAAGGATTGGATGAGAAGCTAGAGACCATAACAGATCCCTCTCTATCACTTGCAATAGTATCTTCCTTGTCATTGGTGATGTTGGCTTGCTTGAGTTGATTCTTCTTCTTGAAGCAATTGGTGGCATAATGGCCTTTCTTGCCACAATAAAAACACTTGATCTTCTTCTTCTTGATCTTGGATGATGAAGCATTAGAGGAATCATCTTCCTCCTCATCTTTGTCTTTGGATTTGGCTTTGTCCTTGCTTGAGGATTGTTGAAATTGGTTCTTGCTCCTCCCTTTGTGCTTGTCCTTGGCAAAGACGGCTTTGCCATCATTATGAGTGAGAGAAAGCTTGTCCATCCTCAAGAGCTTATACTCTTGTCTTGATTCTTTAGAAATTAGCACACTTTGGAGAGCCTCCAAACTTGGTAGCTCCTCCTTAATGGCATAGGATTGGACAAGGTTATCAAATTCACTTCTCAAGCCATTGAGAATGACTTGGACTAGCTCATTTTGATTGATGGAATCACCAATGCAAGCAAGCTCTCTATGAATAATGAAGTACTATCTCCTCCTATGAAAGATCTTGCAACTATTTGTGAATTGATTCTCACTAGCTACCAAATCTCTCTAAAACAAGATCTATTTCACATCCAATGATGGACTATAGACAAAGTTAGGATCATTTACTCTTAGCACGTGTGAAATACACTAAGTAACCAAATTTGACTCAAACTCAATGATGTTGCATGAAACAAATTGGCTATGATCTCAAAACAATGTCTAGATCACTTATAGATGAGATTGGTAACCATACAACTGTGAACAGAGATCTAACAAGCAATCTCTTGACCAAACCAAATGTCTCCAACCAGGTCTAGGTGCCCTACCTAACCCTCTTCAAAAGCTTATAACTTCTGATTGGCTCAACCAAATGCAATGAAACTGATTGCAACATAAACTAGACAAAAAATTAGCTTCAAAACAAGCTATCAAGCAAGATAAATGGATCAAGCATGAGAGAGAATTCTCAATCTGAAATCGGATGTTCCTCACACGTGTCTGAGCACCTGATTCCGTACAGTACCAGGTCAGACCCAATCAATGCCCTATTGATCTCTTTTGATCCAAAATTAAACAAGATAGCTAGGAAAATGGATCTTGACAATTTCTAGCTCAAGATTGATGAAAAGTTTTCACTTAAATCGTTCAAAATGCATGGTAACCTTAGGTAGGCTCTGATACCATGTTGATTTCACACGTGTGGACTACATGTACTTGTGATCTCCTAAGGTGTGTAGATGCACCAAAATCAAGACTAGATTGAGATTCAAGATCTATCTTTGATTTTATGGCAAAAACACACTATTACACTTCCAACTCTCACTCACACGTGTGGGAAGTGTTCCAAAAATAATCTAAGTAAAAACAAGCTACTCTCCTCGGGTAGAGAGAGAAAATCATCATGAGCTCTCGTGTAGAGAGAGAAAGCTAGAAAACCAATTACTCACAAAATCCACTCAATCTCAAAATCAATTAGATCCAAATGAGGAGTACAATGATACTAGTAGATCCACAAGCTACCACTATGCTTAACTATGATTGGACCACACTTTTGCCACCTCTTAATCCTCTTGGACCATTGATCCATTCACCTCTAAATTCTATTGGACCATTTTCAAGCAAACCTCAAATTCTATTGGACCCCTCAAGATTCCACCTCTAAATCCTATTGGACCTCTTAAATTTCATCAAACAAAAGTATTACACTTGTCTACACTCTAATTGGCACGAGTTTAGCCTTTTGATCTATTTTGGCTAAATAGTTGCATTACAAGTGGAAATGGGTAATTTGCCATCTATGCCAAATTTGGTCCTATCAACATCCTACACCTAGATGCTTGATATAAAAAACATAAGACCCCTATATCTAACATAGATAATCTTTTTCAATTCTTCACAATATCCAGTAATACCTCAAGCCATTTCTAATATCTTCGGTGGACTGTACTCATTCTGCTTTTGTGAGTATGAATTAATTTTTAAGTGTATGCTAATCGAATAAACATTATAGTTAGCTGAATTGTTTGCAAATCCCAATTGAATGAGATAAGAGTTGATTCTATCGAAACATGCTCTTGCAGCCTGTTTAGACCATAGATTGCTTTGTGCAGCTTGCATACTTTGTGCTCTTGGCTTTTGACTTCAAATCCTTCCGGTTGGAAGGTACACAACTTCTTTTTGACGTTGTCGTTGAGAAATGTTGCCATTTGGTGCATTTCGAGGTCTTCTGCGGCTGCTAGCGCAATCAAAGTCCTGATTGACTGCATCTTCACAACATGACTGAAAAATTCTTGATAATCCACTCCTTGGACTTGAGTGAATCCTTTGGCTAGGCTCTCTGGTTCTTCTGATGAAGTCCAGAGTGATTGAGTTGTATACCTCTCAGAAACTCTCCGAGTCCGTGAGTCTGCGGACGTTTGGTTGAACAGGATGCAATGATGTTTCTTCTTGAATTACTCCAGATCTACTCGAGCTGGCTTGGTCTGGTTTGATGAGAAGTATTGTTGGCCGCTCGACTTATGTAGCTGTAGTTGCATGTCCTGTAGAAGGAACATCAATGTTGGAAGAATCCATGCTACGTAAAATAGGATGAAATGACATAGCATCATTTATCGATGGTTGTTTGTTCATCAGGATAGCCAACGAAACTACATTTATTTGTCCTATGATCCAGCTTCTTCCTAAGTTGTTTAGGAATGTGAACAAAACATATACAACCAAAGATTTTTAAATGATTGACACTAGGCTTGTGCTCATGCCAAATTTCATGAGGAGTCTTGTTGTTGATGGCTTTGGTGTTGAATCTGTTCCACACATAACAGGCTGTGGCAGTAGCTTCTGCCCAGAACTTCGCAGGTAGGTGTGCTTGATATAGCATGATTCTGGCTGAGTTGAGAAGAGTTCGATTCTTCCTTTTTGCAATCCCATTTGTTGAGGTGAATAGGAAGTCATGAACTGTCTTCTAATGCCATGTTCAGCCATATAGTCAGACATCTCATTAGAGACGTATTTGCCACCACCATGAGTTCGGAGTGCCTTCACTTTTGTAGACATTTGTGTCTCAGCCATGGCCTTGAATCTCTTGAAGCATTCAAAGGCTTCAGATTTGTGCTTAATGAACATGACTGTAGACTATCTAGAATGATCATCTATGAAAGTCATAAAATATATTGCATCTCCTAAGGACGAAGTTGGCATTGCACCACAAAGATCGCTATGTACAAGATCCAATACATGCTTTGTTTTGATGGAATGTGATTTGGGAAACTTGCTTCTAGAGTGTTTGCCATAGACGCATGATTCACAAAAGAAAGATTTCCTATCTAATGAAGAAGGGAAATACAATCCATCAACTAAGTTATTACAACGCATATAGGAAAGTGATCTTGTATCCACATGTCCAAATCAACTATGCCACAGAATAGCATTATCGTTTACATTTTCATGAGAGATGCTAGCTAATGCAACTGAATTAGAGAGAATGGTTTACCGATTATGCAGCTTACAGCAGAGATCAATTCATCTATCTTGGAGATTCAAGCACCATCAAGTATTTTGACGAACTAGACCAAATTGCATCAAAAGAAACATATGTCCCAAAAAAAGGCTAGGAAATCGAATATGTGTTTTCATTGTATTAAGCCTGGACACGTTATGAAATTCTGTCCAGAACGAAAGAAAGGCGCAACTCAAGTCATTGAGATGCCAAGTAAAGAAAATTTGAAGTTGGAAATTAACAAGGTTAATTGTGAGTGTGATTGTTCTTTTAGTACTGCTTTCATTCTTGCCAAATGAATTATTTCGTTTGAAAGGCACTATTAAAGGACATGAAGTTAGTATTTTAGTGGACAATGGATCCACTCATAATTTTATTAATTTTGGTCTTGTGCAGAAACTCGGCCTGGAAACTGAAGCCAGTAACCATAGATATCGAGTATATCTAGCTTCAGGTGCGGAGTTGGAGACATGGGATGTTAAAGTTCCAAGGCTCCCAATATGGATCCAAGATTATAGAGAGTTATTAGATTTCCATGATTTAGATTTAGCACGTATGGATATAATCTAGGGTATGAGTGGTTATTTAATAAGCATCCTGATATAGATTTTTAGAAGCATGTTCTCTCTTTTTAGGAGGGTAAAGAAATAGTTACACTGTTTGGAGACATATATGTACATCCATCTGGGATGAATTCATTTGCTAATGTAATCGCAATATGAAGCTTATTCTTGATTTGCTAAGCCAATTTTGGATTTTTCTGAAATGCATCTAAGTAGTTGTGAATGTCAAAGATTCTTAACTCAATAGACTTAGATCATGAGCAAATTGAGAAGAATAAGATATTTTCTGAATTTAAAGATATTTTTCCAGAAGAATTACATCATGGAATACCTTTGTCTAGGTCGATAGACCACATGATTGAGTTATTTCCAGGTAGTCACCCTATCTCTAGACAACCATACCGGTTTTCTCAGAAAGAAGAGAGAGAGAGAGAAATTACTAAGCAAATTAAAAAATATTTGAAGATGGGTCATATTCAGCCAAGTAAGTCACCTGGGGTACTCATGTTCTTCTGAAAGCGAAGAAAGATGGAGGCTTCTGGATGTGTGTAGAACTAATCAGACTATGGAGGATATGTCGAGAACATATGTGTCTCGCATGCAATCTAAGTGGGAAGATTACGTTCCTTTGATTGAATTTGCTTACAATAGTAAAAAATATTATGTTACTGGTTATAGTCTGTTTATACTGGTGTACGATTTTCAACCTAGATCTCCGGTAAATGTGGAGACAAAGTCAATTAAGATCCAAGAAGTTGCCAATTTCTTGCATGATATGCATGAAATGTTGCAAGTGGCCCATGCTTGTATCCGGAGTGCTCAGGATAGAGCTAAGCACTATGCTAATCTTAAGAGGTCTCCTAGAGATTTTAAAGTTGATGATTGGGTATATCTTAGATTGGGCCTTGATTGTATAGAAATATGAATCCAGAAGTCGATCTTCTGGTGTCAACGCCCCTTGCCCAATCTGCATCTGTGTATCCTTCTAGAATGTTGGCAGTTGGCTGCCTCCATAGCATATGCTGAGATGTTTGGTTGCTTGGATGTACTTCATGACCTTTGTAAGTGCTTTCCAATGCATCAAACCCGGATTTGATAGGAACTGGCTGAGTGAACTGATTGAGTATGCAAGGTCTAGTCGATTGTAGATCATTGCATACATTAGTGAGCCGATGATGGAGTGGAAGGGATATTGCTTCATCTCCTCCTTTACTGTCTCAGTTTAAGGAGATTGTTCCTTTGACAGCTTCAGTCCTGGGTTGAGTGGAAATAGACTTAGTTTGCAGTTACCCATTCCATACCTTTCTAGCACGTTGGTGAGATATCTCTGTTGGCTGATGAATAACAGTCTGCTGGGTCAAATTCAAAATTTTTTTATTCCGAGACAATAGTGGGTTGGACCCATATCAGTCATTTTGTACTCCTTGGCCAGCATGCATTTGGTGTCCTTCATCAGATTTAGATTATTACTAAATAATAGAGTATCATCAACATAGAGAGCGATGATGATGAAGAAATCCGATACAAATTTGAAGTAGACATTCGAATCTGCTGAGTTTCCATTCTCAATGAGAAATGCATTTATTTTTTGGAACCTGGCTCTGAGTGACTGTTTCAGCCCATAGAGTGCCTTGTGTATTTTACATACAAGGTCTTGCTTACTCTTCAGCTCATATCCTTTAGGCTGTGACATAAAATTTTTCTCTTCAATAGTCCCGTTGAGGAAAGCGGTCTGAACATCCATTTGATGTTTTTGAGTGATGGTCTCGATCCTGTCCACACCTCATAAGGTGTTTTGCCATCCAGGGCTTTGGTGATGGATCGATTTTGTAAATAGGCAGCTGTATTGATAGCTTCTACCCAGAATTTCTTTGAAAGAAATGCATGGGCCAGCATGTTCTTGGCACTTTCAACTAGTGTCCGATTCTTCCTTTCAGCTACACCATTGAATTATGGGGAGTAGCTTGTTGTATATTGTTGGTATATCCTGTTGACCTTGCAAAATTCTTTAAATTTTGTGGAGATAAATTCTCCCCCTCCATCTGAACGTAGTGCTTTGATCCTTCTCTGGGTCTGATTTTCTACAGATGCCTTGAACTGCTTGAAGAATTTAAATGCCTTTGATTTGTTCTTCAAAAAGTTAGTAGTAGTTCATCGTGAGAAGTCATTGATGAAGGTAAGAAAATATAGTGTCCCCCCTGTGGTAGCAGTCTGCATTGGGCGACAAATGTCATTGTGTAAAAAGTCCAGCAAATTTCTAGAAGTGTGAACTGAATTAGAAATGAATGGACTTCTAGCATGCTTGTTGATAATACAACTTTCACATGGAGAACTCGATTTGCTAATATGAGACAGGTATTGTACTAAACTTTGTTTTGACATTTGTTGAACACTGTTGAAGTTGAGATGGCCTAATCTGAGATGCCATAGCATATCAGTTGATTCAGATGTAGTGGTGTGAAGAGCTTGACTGTTCGAAGAGTAGCAGTGATTGAGCTTCTATAAATTGCCACTTCTTCTCCCAAAAGCTAGAGCTTTTTGGGACTTGTCAGAGATTGTATAGCCATTTGTGTCAAATTCGAACCTCCAAAAAAAATCGATAATTCTGCTAACTTAGAGCAGATTCTTGGTCAGATTTGGAATGTGGAGAACGTTGGACAACAATTTGAATTCACCCTTATGAAATTCAACCCTGATTGTTCCTTCACCCTGGATTGTGTGAGATGAGTTGTCTCCAAGTTTCACAACTCGAGAGTGGTTATATAATTTATAATCCTGAAGAGTGGTTATATAATTTGTGAAAGTACTGTACTTTAGGACCATAAATGGATCTACAAAAGATCCACAAGAGTGATTGGATGCTTGCTTAACAATCTATAAAAAAACTAGACACAAAAAAGATGATCTAGATTGGCAATATGACAAACAACAAGCACTAACAATCAAAAGCATTGATAAACATTGAAATCCGAGCCCACACGTGTGTACTACAGGCTGTAGTACGGCCTTCAACCTGAGAAACAAGTAGAAATTGATTTGGTCTCATTTGGATCACAAAAACTCAATGTACATAGTGAACTAGCTTGAGATTGCCAATGAGCTCCAAAAATTTTCTATCTTCTCACTATGGAGAGAGGGAATACATAGCAAATTCGACTTCCTTCTTGAAGTTAGGTGGATTTCCAGCATGTAATAAGGAAGTTAACTCACTCTCCTTGACCTAAAATGAAACCCTAGTCTATTTCCTAGAGTTATGCTTGGTAGGTAGCTAGTTGGTCAAATTTTCACCTTAAACTTAGGTGTAGGTCCTATAAAGTAGGGATGACCACCAAATAGACATGACCAACTCTCTTGACTTGACCTAACCTACATTAGGATGGGTTTCCCATGTGGCATCATGGCCTCACATGTGTGGGACCCACTTGTGTACACAATTTACACTATTCTACATGGTTTTTGATCAAGCTAGATTTGCCAATTTTTGGCAATTCTTCACACTCCTCCTCAAATTTAGCTTGATCTATTTACAACTCTCTTGATAGATCAATGAAAGCTTTTAGAAGTGTCTAAAAAATCCAGCTACAAAGAAGGAACTTTTGAGACTCCAATAGAGAATGATGTCCATGAAGGATCTTTCACCACCTCTTAGAGGATCCCTTACAAGATGTTCCATAAATGTATCTACATACATGTAGCACACTTCAAAACTAAACATCATGCCAAGCCATGGATTCCAAGGCATTTTGTGCACTTGAAGATACATCAATTAAAATATTAAGTGCATAAATAATGTTTCCAAAGACAACTTGTCTTGCTTGATCCATATGATTGAGCCTAGATGGCTCCATCTTGATACTCAAGATTCTTCTTGGAGTCCTCGGGTCTTGAGCTTGATCCTCCACTTGACTTGACTCCAAAACATCAATGAATTGAATAAGGTGTTGATCCAAAGGTGCTTCTTCAAGTTTACAAATCTTCCACTCTTGAAAGATCACATTTCCACCATTGACAAATTCTTTGGTCAAAAACAAGTAGAATCTACAATCTCTACTTGAAGAGCAAAACACTACCATTATTCCTATCATTGAAATAGGATAATCTTTGGTCCTTACATTGGAATGATCATGCACAAAGCATGTGAACACAAAGATTTCCAAAGCAAATGATGTTTCATCTTTTATGACTCTATTCAAACTATTACAAAAATAGTTATCCAATGAAATTGCTTTATCAACAACAAATGTAGATTTCAAAACAGCCCATTTCATTGTCTTGTCATACAAAGTAATAAACACCATGAATCTTAAAGGTAAGAAACAAGTCACCTCATGTCTACTACTAATTTCCAAAAAGTATTCAAAGATATTAGACTCTCCAATGCTCACCACCCTTGCAAGATGCACACTTGAATGGACAATTTGCATGCAATTTGATGACTCGGCCATTGTCATTGAGGACTCCCTTGGAACTCTCATGCTTTGAGGCTGATCCTCAAGATCTTCCTCCTTTTGATGCTCCTCCTCAATGCAAGCAAGGTCACACTTTGCCAAGATCTCCTCTTGAGTGATCTCCTCCTTTGCCAAGTTCATTCTTTCAAAAGCAACACTAGCTTCCAACTTAAACAATCTTCCATGTTTAAATCCCTTTGCAATGCAAACATCATTCTTCAAGATGAAACAAACACCATGCTTAAAGTGGACATCCAAACCACTTTCTAAGAGTAAACCAACACTAAGCATGTTCTTGGTGATTGATGGTACATAAAGGACATTTTCTAGATCCATGCATTTTGAGGATTCTAGACACAAAGAGATGGTACCAACACCATCTATCCTACACTCTTCATCATTTGCAGTAAAGACAAACATTGAAAGAGTGTAAGTTTGAGAAAAAGTCCTTTTCACAAGACATGTCTAGCCCCACTGTCGATCCACCAATTGTCTCTTGAATTGCTATTGCTTGTTGGTGAGGATGTAGATGCCATCAAGAATACATCTACTTCATCCTCCTCCTCCTCCTTTGCAAGGTTTCCTTGTTTGTCCTCCTCCACTTGTGCTCTTAGCCTCTTGTAGCATTCAGATGCATAATGCCCCTCCCTTCCACAAAAGAAGCATTTTTGCTTTGACTTGTCCTTTGAGCTTGATGCATCATCCTCTTCTTTGGCCTCCTTTGGATGCTTCTTCTTTCCATTGGTCTTCTTTTTGCCCTTGACTGAGAAATTGGCTTTCTCATCACCATCCTGCAAAGACAAGGAACTCATCCTAGATTTTGCATGGAGCATCCTACACTCTTCAACCACTAATACACTGTGAAGTTTTTGTATAGTTGGAAAAGTGTCTTGGATGGCAAAACTTTGGACCAAATTTGCAAAGTCATCTCCTAGACCATTAAGGACAATTTGTACAAGCTCTCCATCATGAATCTTCTCTCCAATGGAAGCCAACTCCCTATTTAGAGACTTGATTCTGAGTACATAATCCTGTGCACTCTCCTCACTTCTTCTCATGCTTTGCAAAATTTGATTTCTAAGCATAAGAACTCTAGAAGTGTTGCTAGACTCATAGATTGATTTTAAAGACTCCCAAGCCTCTTTAGCACTAGTACATGCTGATACTTCTCTCAACAAATCATTGCTCACATTCATCTTCACACAATGAAGTGCAAGCCTAGATCTCTTCTTGTATCTAGCTAACTCTTGTGCACCTAAAGCTTCATCTTCATCTTCAATCAAGAACTCATAAAGGTCTTGGAGCACTAAGAGTGACTCCATTCTAACCTTCCAAATAGCATAATTTGTAGAATTCAACCTCTCACTAGCTTCTAGAAGGTATGCTCCAGCAGATGCCATCTTACTAGTGACTTCTACAAACAAGAAATAGATTTGATTGACTTGAAACTCAAAAAGGTCTCACACTTGTAGTGTTTCACTTAAATTTGATTTCTAATCCAACAAATGGACTTATAATCACAGTTCTATCACTCCCTCACAAAGCAAGAATGAAGATAAGATGAAGTGAAAACTACTTTCAAACAAATCTTGCCAAGAAATGGATTTGATTGTCTCTAGAAACTCACTAAGGTCTCTCTCTTGTAGTTTTTCACTCAAATTAGATTTCTAATCCAACAAATGGACTTATAATCTCAGTTCTAGCACTCCCTCACAAAGTTGGAATGAAGATAAGATGATGTGAAATCTACTTACAATCAAATCTTGCCAATTTTGGCTATTTTTGGACAAAAAATGGCTTAATCTCTTTCTTCCTTCTTGGTGTACTTTCAAGACCTGTTTTTAACCTTAATAGGACTTGAACTCAGCCTAGATTAATTAGATTCCATGAAACAAATTCAAATCTAATCAATGGCAAATGATCTTGGTAGATTATCCTAGGATCTCCACTAGAAATTACACCAACAGCTCACAAATTGAATTTTTTTGGATCAAATGAATACCATGAATTAAATGCAGGTTCAGAGGTGCCCACACATGTGGACAGTACGGATTTGGACCCCTACCAAGTTTGGGATCAAATCTCCTCACCAAAATCAAGATTCTAGCTTGCCCTCTCAATACTAGTTTTTAGCACCAAAACTTGCTAAAAATGGATTTGCATTGGATCAATGGCTTATGCTCTTGTACTTGGCTCTGATACCATGTGAAAGTACTGTACTTTTGGACCATAAATGGATCTACAAAAGATCCACAAGAGTGATTGGATGCTTGCTTAACAATCTATCAAAAAACTAGACACAAAAAAGTTGATCTAGATTGGCAATTTGACAAACAACAAGCACTAACAATCAAAAGCATTGATAAACATTGAAATACGAGCCCACACGTGTGTACTACAGGCTGTAGTACGTCCTTCAACCTGAGAAACAAGTAGAAATTGATTTGGTCTCATTTGGATCACAAAAACTCAATGTACATAGTGAACTAGCTTGAGATTGCCAATGAGCTCCAAAAATTTTCTATCTTCTCACTATGGAGAGAGGGAATACATAGCAAATTCGACTTCCTTCTTGAAGTTAGGTGGATTTCTAGCATGTAATAAGGAAGTTAACTCACTCTCCTTGACCTAAAATGAAACCCTAGTCTATTTCCTAGAGTTATGCTTGGTAGGTAGCTAGTTGGTCAAATTTTCACCTTAAACTTAGGTGTAGGTCCTATAAAGTAGGGATGACCACCAAATAGACATGACCAACTCTCTTGACTTGACCTAACCTACATTAGGATGGGTTTCCCATGTGGCATCATGGCCTCACATGTGTGGGACCCACTTGTGTACACAATTTACACTATTCTACATGGTTTTTTATCAAGCTAGATTTGCCAATTTTTGGCAATTCTTCACATAATTTATAATCCTTGAACCAGTCTTTGTGGTGAGTCATGTATTGAGTTGCTCCAGAGTCAAGATACCAATAATCGATATCATGCTGTTCTCCGACCTTGGTCATAAAAGCTGCTTCATCTTCCTCTTGCTATTGGGTTGAAGCACTACGCGCTTGTTGTTGGTAATTGCTTCTTCTTTTCATTGTTGTATTTCAAAGTTCTACAGTCCTTGATTTCATGTCTAGTTTTCTTGCAGTATCTACAAAATAGTTTCTGCTTTGTTTGGAAGGATGAAGAATTCGAATTCGACTCTGAGTCAAAATTCAACCCAGAGCTAAAATTCAACCCTGAGCCAAAATTTGACCCTGAGCCAGAATCCGACCCTGGGTGCATATTGCTCTTCTTTTTGGATCTGAACTTTTGATTCTTTGATATAATACTTGTTGATCTGATCCTGAGCCTGAGGAAGAAGCTGATCTCCTAATTTCTACTTGTAGAAGAAGTGAGATTATTCTTGATAGAGTTAGATTCTCCTGGATCAAAATTGCCATGACCTAATTTTCATAGGCTTTAGGCGAGTCATAATAGCATTAGATTCTTGTATTTCTGAGCCAGTTGAATTCATTTGCTCCATGAGATTTTGGAAAGTGTTGAGATGACTTGAAACAATTGTTTCTTGAAAAATCTCTTTCTTAAATGGAGTTTGGAGGTGAGGTCCTTTATATTATAGAGGGTTGCTAGGATGTCCCATGCATTCTTAGCAATCTGAACATCTCTTATGTGGCTGATTTGGGTGCCTTTTATGTTGAGAGTGATCATGGCAAAAGCTTTGCCATCTTTCAATCTCCACTTGGTGATAGTAGTTGCATCTCCTTCTAGCTTGAGTTCTATGCTGTCAACAATGTCCCACAATTCCTTGGCTAATAGCATCACCCTAATTTTGAACTTCCAGAGATGATAGTTCCCTCCATCGAGCCTTTTGATTAGAGTACACTGATCCATTCTGGCTGATGAGTGTGGGTAGTAACAACGATTTCGGAATATTGTTGGCTGCGCACTTGCTATTTCGTTGTCTTGATAGAAACACGACTAATAATCCGCAACGAGAAGCGGATTACTTGGATGCCCGCTCTGATACCATGTCAGAAATCAGTGGATTGTGTGGAAGCTGGGAGCGAGCTAGATGAGTGGATCGAAAACGCAACAATTAGCAGCAAAAATAGTTCAAACGATGGATTCAAACAAATGCACAATGACCAATACCATCAATAGGACAAATCACACTCTGAATTATCAGCAAATGAGTACAATTGCATGAAGTTATTACTTCAGCTTGTTGTGTGTGATAACGCCGATACAAATTGAATGATAGATTACGATTATCTAAAGACATTTTTTGATAATGATTCTAAGTTTCATATACTAAAAATATCTACAACTAAATTTTTTACAATTATTACAAACCGCCTTTATGCCATTAATGCATGTACAAAGTAGGCGGACTTCCAACGCAAAGTCTTTGGTTTGAATTTCTGATCGACAATATCGAAAATTACATATGGTCGGATTTTATACAAAGGATCAAAAAATATACATTGGGTCAAAAAATATGCTGAGGGTCGAATTTTCCAAGGTCGGAAAAATTAGAGCCGATCGGATCCAAACCAAATAGGTTCGAAGGCGCTCGGATAATTTAGTGAAGGTTTGAAAATTTTTCGAACCGATCCGACCCGACGCAGGGTCGGAAATTTCTTGCTAAGTAAAAATTCGAGCCTTCTGTTTTCAACTTTTAGGATGCTCATTAATAAAAGGATTTGAGGCTGAGCATTAAAATCCAACATTACTAAGCTTGCACACTCTCTCATTCTATACAAACTATAAGCAGAACACTACTTCTCCTTTGTATTTGACACATTGCTTCTATCTACTCTAAATCAACTTATTGCTCTCATAAACTGGTTGCAATTTATTTTTTGCTCTAAGAAACTTGTTGCAAAATGGAGTACATAGGGGGAATTTAGTCATATCAAATGCACCTAGGAAAATTACTTGCAGTCATTGTGGTTTGGAAAGACAAAATGTTGGTGAAGAAACATACAAAACGTGAGTTGGGATTGGCCTTTTGAAATGAGCCTTTAAAATAGAGACATTTGAAAATAGGAGATTACAAGGATAGCCTCAAGGCTCAAAGAGTTCTCGAGAAAAACCTATTAAACAATTAAAAAATGCCTATTCGTTTTACAAGCTTACGACCTACAAAATGACAAGCATGGACTACTAGTAGCTTATTATAAGCTACAATTAGATTTTTTGGCCATTTCTTTTGCATTGTAATACTTTCAGACAAATATAGCACACGTAGTCCAGCTCAATAAAACAAAGATTGATTAAATCTGGGATGCATATGTTTTAAACTGCAATTTTGTGATAAGAATGTAAAAAAACGATATATTTTTAGTTGGCATTGGCATATTAAAAGGTGTTCATACATTCAAAAACCAAAGAGTTGGGCCATAATCCATAAAAGTTCATACTATTTTCTTGCCATGTCACTAAATGTAAAGGTAATACATGTTGTGGGAGCATTAACTAAGGCTTCTGTAAGATATCATGATCTAAAGTGTTTAGCAACAACATTTAGTGCACTAAGATAAAGGCACTAAATGTGGTTACAAAGAAGGATCACTTCTTTCTACCCTTTAAGGAGAGTGTCCTAGTTCGTGTAGCAGGAGCAGAAGCCTACAACAAGCTTACCACAGAACCGCATTGGACGGAGGAAGCCTTACAAGCTCCGAACGACTTAGTACAGAGGAATCTACCAAGAGGAGATTAGAAAACCTTCTTCAACTTCATGAAACTCGCTTCCTAGGGATTTCGTTCAGGGAGAGTTGGCCCTGTTATACAATGCCAAGGCACACAAAGGCAAGCTTAAGTTTTAGGGAGAATGACCGTATAGAGTAGTAGAGATCCGACCTAATGGCGCAGTTATTCTCGCCAACCTGCAAGGCAATTTGCTCGACATGCCCATCAATGGCAGCAGGTTGTGTCGCTACTACTCCACTGATGTTGAGCTCAGGGATGTGCCAGAACCACCATCCTCGTCATCCTCTTCTGCTCATGATGAACCGTCAACATCCCGTTAGTTAGTCAAGGTAGGTGTAGATAGTCGTTTTTCAGTTTAAATTTCCTAGGCAAATAGATTGGATAGTTGTCAATCTGGATAGGAGATAGTGTAGGTTACTTAAATCTTAGTGATTTGTTTAGATTTAGATTGCTAGAAGTTAGATCCTTAGTGTCTTGATTAAATCTAAAATAACTAAGTAGATTAAATAGCTAGATCAGGTAATTAAGTTAGATTAGATCTATGTGGCTTAGTAGATTAGTCGTCAGCTAGGTAATTTCAGAGATAGATCAGTTAGTTGGTTAGCTAGCCTAGGAAGTTTTAAGTTAGATGGTTCTGACCCGCTAGCTAGGATTAATCTAGGAAGCCCCATTAGATCGATTAGCCTCAGAGTAAAGTCTCAAGACCCACAGACTAGGGTAGATGCCGACCATGACCCATGGATAGATCTGATAGGATAAGCTAGGCCAGATTAGATTTCTTAGGTAATTGATCCTAGTTCAGATAAATCTATTAGTTAAGTTAGCCTAGGAAGATAGCATTTAGATCAAATCTAGACAAATAGTTAGTCGAATACAGTTTAGACTAGTTCAACCCTTAGGGTAGATGTAGATCTAGTTAATCTTAGAAGTCCCAGATCCGATCCTTAGATTAGAATAGCAGTTGACCATGATTCACAGATTTAGGTAGTTAGGTAAATCAGAGAGATACATAGGCTAGCCAGTAGTGTAGACTAGCCTAGATCATTCTAGAATAGATGTTTAAAATAAGTTAGGAAAATCAGATTAGATTTACGTGTAGATCAACCCGTTAGACTAGGAATCTGTCCCTTAGTGTAGTTAAGAGACGATTTTGGAATAGGAAGGAGATTAGGCGCGCCATTTCACCTTCTGTCACTTCTTTACCACCACCCACTACCTCCTCACCCCCCAAATATAATCCTTCGTCAATTTCCAATGTTCCTCCATGCCCAGTCGACAACCTTCCTGATCTTGTGGTGATACATAAGCACTCGTATAAAAAAGTGTTCTCGGTACCTAATTCAGAGCTGCCAACACTCTTCATCAAAAAATATTCGGATATCATGACCAGAGGTGGCTATACCTTACCAGGAAAGCTCGAGGAGTTCATCAAGAAAAAACTGGTCGATATCATGTCACTTCTACATCCCCAACCGTGGAGAAAGGCGACACTTCTGTACAAGCCCAAGCTAATCAAAGAATATCTGACGGCACCGGCAGAATTACGGGCAGATCCATCGTACCATCCCATGCCCAAAAGGAGACATTGGTCAATGTTGAAAACTCCAAGCATTGGGGCCTATAATTGGCCAGTAATAAAGTCAGAGAAAGGTTGGAGCACAACAATCAACTTTCAAAGGGCCCTCAACCACTTTCTGACCGACGTGGCTAACTCTCCAGATCCCATCATATTGGAAGCCTACTACAATGTGGAGATGTCGCTGACAGCTGCAAAGGTAGATACTAGGTGAGACTTGTGTTTTGGCGAGTATTGCTTCAATCCCAATAAAGCCTTCAAAACGCCGACCATCGTGCATCAAATTCCTCTGTACCGGACCTACCATGCCAAGGGACTGTCACCAAAGTTACAATGGGGGCATGTTAGAAGATTCTGGTGAAGATTTTTCTAACAAATTCCAGATGTCGAAAGTGCCTAACAAATATCAAAATATCAAGTGAAGGAATCGAACCGCCAAACTACACTATGGAGTGTCAACAATAAACCAAGAAGGAGTTCCAGAATCTAGATTTACCGAGAACGCCAATATTAGAAGGTCGAGAAGTTGCGGACCGGCCAATGAGTAAAACTAAAGCCCAGTGCCTCCCCAACATATCTTACGGTGATGGGAATAAAAGCATGGCTGAGTCAGCAAAAAGACTCAGATCTAATTGTAAATATAGCATCAGACACCCTTAGAAGGTGCACTGTACTCGTAAGCCGACAACACGAGAAATAGAAATAGATCTAAACTCCAATGGGCCAAAAATGAGAAAGGACCCAAGTAGTTCTTAAATGCATTTCGTTTCATAACTTTTTAAGGTAGTCAAGTTGTTATGGCACATGGTTTTTGGGTGAACCAAAAAACCTAACCCTAGCTTTGCCTATAAGTAGGGATGTGACACCATTTTGTAATCACTTTCCATTTGTAAGAATAGAATTGAGAGAGAGAGAGAGAGAGAGAGAGAGAGAGAGAGAGAGAGAGAGAGAGAGAGAGAGAGAGAGAGAGAGAGAGAGAGAGAGAGAGAGAGAGAGAGAGAGAGAGAGAGAGAGAGAGAGAGAGAGAGAGAGAGAGAGAGAGAAGAGAAGCCTCCTCCTCCACATTTTCTTACATTGTGAAGCCCTCTTATTTTGCCATTGTATGTTTGATTGTGGATATATGAATGTTTGATTGTTGTTTCCTAATTATGCTATCACACTAAAGAAGATTATTAGCTCTTGCTTTCATCCATGGATCTACAAAACCACACATTTGCAAAATAGGTGCTAGAAATCCATTGAGAAGTGATCAATAAGGTCCATTAGGTAGATTTATTTCCATTGCTCCTCTCTCTTGAGAAGATAAGCCTCAAGAGGAGAAGATCTAGTGCTCAAGAAGCCTAGATTCACCAAGAAAGCCAAGATCCAAGAAGAGGATCTTCACACATCAAAACCCATAAAGAACCAAGAAGAATGTCAAGCAACCCATCCGTCATCTAAGCCATTCCATTTTCAGATCCAAAGCCAAAATTGACAACCTCGGTAGGCATAGATCCCATCTTGATTCGTAGTTTAATCCCCTCCCCATTGGATCGAATCTCATTTCTACATCGATACTCACCCGATTGGAGATCCAAACCCCGACCTTGCCCTCTTGATCGCGACAATTAGAGAGGCATGGAAAGGGTCCACCAACAATGTGTCAACCAGACATTGGAAGATATGATCTTGTCATGACCTTTCATCTTGCTCATGACAAAGCTAAGGTTAAGTGTCCTAGCTTTGTCCACATGACCTTTCATCTTTGGCCAGAAGAAATTCTGCCTGACTCAAGTGTCCTTTGTATGCCTGGGTGACCAACACAAGGGTTGTCATGACATTGTTGCAGGATTTGGGCCTGCAAGTCCTCCCTATCTAGCACACAAATCTTTCCCTTTCAAAAAAGTAGGCCATTTCTTATGAAATAGTCTTCAAGTACCTTATCATTTCGGGATTGCTTGGGATCCTGTGCATCCCAAGGTCATCACTAGATCTAGAATTTCCTGTCAAGACATCTAGCAAGATGTGACCAAAAAACCTATCGGTTTGACAAAGATCTTATATTGAAAGATACAAATTAGATTATATTTCAGCAAAGCATGACTGATTAATTTTTCAAATCCAATTCAAGGCATCGGCAACACAGTTTGATGTACATTTACGATACTTAATGTCAAACACAAACTCTTGAATGAGTTCCGACCATCTAGCCTTATGGCCACGAAGGTCCTTGGCATCACAGATATACTTAATCGGATTGGTGATCAGTCATCACCGTAAATCTGGCACCATAAAGATAATGCCTCTTACAAAAAGCTCCTTCTCATAGATAGAATACCTTGTCTGAATAGGACCTAATTTCTCGCTTTCAAAAGCAACTGGCCTACCATCCTGATAAAGGACCGCTTGAGTTTAGTTTGGAAGAACTCGCATTTCGGCTCCTTAGCATAGAGCTTTTCTTGCCTTAGAAGATCCAAGACAATACGAAGACGCTCTTCATGCTTCGACTATCAATTAATATGTCATCCAAATACACCACCACAAACTTTCTCAGATATGGATGAAGAATATCGTTCATCATCTGCTTGAAAGTGGCAGGTGCATTCGTGAGTCCAAATGGTAACACTAAAAACTCATAATTGTTATACCTGGATCGAAATCCAGTCTTAGAAACATCTTTGTTCCTAATCCTTATCTAATGGTATCCTGATCTAAGATCAATCTTGGAGAAACACTTAGCTCCATTTAGATGATCCATAAGATCATCCATCCTAGGTAAGAGATATCTATTCTTGATGGTTAAATCATTTAACTTTTTAAAGTCACCACACAAACGTGTGCCGCCATTCTTTTGATTAACTAAAAGGATTGGTGCTCCCCAAGGGGACTTACTAGGCTGAATATGGCCCATCCTAAGGAGTTCTTGTAACTGCTTAGAAATTTCATCCTCTTCCTTGATGCTAACCCTCTATGAAAAAAGAAATATAGGTTGGCTTCCAGGAGGCAACTCTATTTGATGGTCAACACTCCTCTGGGAGGTAGGGCATCATGGAGTTTATCAGGAAAAACATTGCTATACTCTTGCCTAAGTTTGTTAGATATTATTCCTTCAGGTGAATTCACACTTACTAGATTATTTACAGACACATTCAAAGGGAAATGTGATAAATTAATATTTAGACTCTGGACGGCATGGTCATCCACATTAATTTCATATTTCAAAAAACAAAGATAAACTTTATTACCAGAATCTTTCAAATATTCAACTTACTTCTAAGGCAAAAACCATAGGATCAGCACAATCCGCCAGTTCTCGCCTTGCTATGATCTGCGCGATCCAACTTGATGCGCTTTTTTCAGCCATGAGAACCGGTGTCCGTCTTGTCTCTACACCGCTTCTTGAAAAAATTCTTTTCTTTTTTATCAGCCTTGGGCAAATTTTGCTCCTTTTGAGAAGCAAAATGGGCGTCATCAAAGATTTTTGCAAAGCGAACAACATCTTTGATATTTTGTGGTTCGTTACGACGCACTTCTAGCTGAAATTCTTTCGGAAGCCCCAAAATAAAATGTAGTTTTAACAAGATAGGATCAAATCAGAAAAAAATCTCCTGGATTTCTTGGCACGGTGGTGAAACACCGCCAATGCTCAAAATCATCATGTACCGAAAGAAAAAACGTTTTAAAGGCTTCTTGAAAGGCGTCCATGTAGAAGGAGCACCAGCCCCCTCCTTCAGATCTTGCCACCATGTGATTGCCTTACCGCATAAAAACATGAGAGCAGAAGCGATCTTTGTACTATTAGGCGCATCGTGCATGGAAAAATGACTATTCCACCGACCGAGCCATGAAAATACCACATCGAAAAGTCAGTCCTTCTTTTTGACCAGAAAGAATTCCGAATTGAACATTTGATAAACACCAGCGGACCGCGAGTGCACTGAAGAATGCCACTCTTGCTCGGCCGCGATATGTTTGGCTTGCATGTCTAGGATTTGGTTTTACAACAAGTTCAAAGCCTAAACAAGCTGATTAGTATCTACATCAGGAGGAGGTGGTGGTGAAGACGGTCCTTCACCCGAGGGCATAGTAGGATCCATGGCGCGCTAAGGAAGGAGACAAAGGAAAAACTGCAAGGGCTTCGCAACAAAATGGCTTAAGAGCTTGGGACCACTACTCAAGGAGACTAGGCCACAATTAAGCTCCTCAATGGTGAAGATGGAGCCTTTACCCCCCATCCCACTCCTTTTCCTTCCAAAATGGCCTTGTTAGGTGGCTGGCCTTATGGACTCCACCTAGCAAGCACGTGGGCCCCAAAAACAAGTGGCATCCCCTTATGGGATCCACCTACCCTCATAACACATGGCCACCACCCTCCCTACGCCACCTCACCCAAAGGTCACTTGGGTCATGTCCCCAATCACCTTCTGGGTCACCACCTTAACCTCTTGGCCTTATGGGGAAATTTCTAGAACTCCTCTAAGGCTTGTCCTTAGGCTTAGGAGGAGGTACAGGTACAATTGTACGCAAGAGGAGGAGGTGGAGGAAAAAATTTCACTTTTCCAAAAAGTGAAGAAGATGGTGGATTTGAGGATTTTTTTGTGTGTGCAGGTGGAGCTTTACAAGGAGGAGGTTTAAGGCCATAAAAGAAGGCAAAAGAGAGGAAAAGAAGACCCACACAGATCTGCACCTTGTAGTAGGTACAGCCTGGTAGTTTAATTATTTACATTTTTGCTTTAATCATCTCTGCTAGCTAACTGTTGCATTACAAGTCTTGGACAAGCTTTTCTTTGTTGCCATTGCCTACCGATCCTCCATCTCTGAATTTGATTTGATTGTTTGACTGATCTTGATATTCTCAATATTTCTAGCATGGTATCAAAACGAGTTCTCTAAGTCTTCTAGTATCATAGTGGATCAGTGTCTTACTTCTATCAAGACACCACTTGGAAGTGTGCACTCAACATACATCATCTATTCTCCGATCTCCAAGATGGATACTAACCCTAATTCATCTCTCATTGAGAAACTCAATGGAGATAACTACCATCTCTGGAAGTTCAGGATGGAAGTAGTTCTTCTTGCCAAATAACTATGGGATATCGTTGAAGGCACTAAGACAAAGCCGAAAAATGATCTAGTAGTAAGAGAGAGAGAGAGAGAGAGAGAGAGAGAGAGAGAGAGAGAGAGAGAGAGAGAGAGAGAGAGAGAGAGAGAGAGAGAGAGAGAGAGAGAGAGAGAGAGAGAGAGAGAGAGAGAGAGAGAGAGAGAGAGAGAGAGAGAGAGAGAGAGAGAGAGAGAGAGAGAGAGAGAGAGAGAGAGAGAGAGAGAGAGAGAGAGAGAGAGAGAGAGAGAGAGAGAGAGAGAGAGAGAGAGAGAGAGAGAGATGGATGGATTCCATGATCATTCTCAATATGAATACTGCTCAAATCAGCCACATTAGAGTAGCTCAGACAACCAAAGATGTTGGGACATACTAACTAGACTCTATGATATTAGAGATGTAACCTCTAGGCTTCACCTAAGGAAGAAATTCTTCACATTCAAAATGTCTAAAGTTGACTCTATTTCACCTTGACATATTCAAAAATCTTATGGAGTAGATGACTACTACTAGATCAGTTATAGACAATTCTAATGCCATCATGACTCTATTATCGAGTCTACTTGAAGGATACAAGAATTGGGCCCTGGTGATTTTTATTCAACTTAGGTCTCATACTTACTAGAGTGATCTTGATGCTACTTCAAGAAGAGATTAGAAGACATGGATCATCTTCTACTTCATCCTTAGAATCTCAAGCTCTATTTGGAAAAATAATAATCCAAACTATAGATCCAAAAAATCAACAATGCCTAATCAATCATTTGAAAAAAGAGCAAGGAGCATTCAAGATCAAATTCAAAACCATCTTCTTCTCAACCAAGACAACAACTATTCTGCAAATATTCCAAGAGGACATGTCATGTCATAAAAGTCTAAAGAATCCTAAAATACGACAATGAAAGAAAAAAGCAGTTTCAATAGCAAGCCAATATTGCTAACATTAGTCAACCGACCCAAGTCCAACATGGAGAAGATAAAGTTGTCTTTATGACCAAATTTGAATAACTACAAGATAATGATTCTTGGTATTTAAACTCAAGAGCAACTCACAGCATCTTGACTAGTTTAATGATTTCAAGCCCTTCACTCGTTCCAAAGTTGTGCCACTAGGTAAAAACTCTTCTCGTAATATAAAAGTTCAAAGTATTGTCAAACTCAAGTTTTAGAATGGTGATATTAAGTTATTATCCAATATTTTTCATAATTTAAATCTTACTAAAATTTGCTCTCAGACGCAAGCATTCTAGAACTCCATTCAAAACAAACCATTCTCACTCTTCAAAAGGTTTACTATATCTTATTCAACGTGACATTTGTGGACCTATGCAGACTTTTTCCACAAGGGAAGCTAAATATTTTTTTAACCTTCAAAAGAGGAAAGTTCTCCATACAAAATGAGAACATCAAGATCAATTCTCCACACTGGTACAACTATTTATAGCAAACATAATGTCACTTGGCCACTTGCCCTAAACCTGCCCTAAAATGATAACTTCTAGGTACTCCAAAAACCTAGTTTAACTTGACTAGATGCAATGTATCTAATCTAACCTATTAGAATAGGTCCAAATTTGACCTTATCACTATATCCACTTGATAAAAATAGTAAAAACACCATGAAATTGCTCAAACATGATATAGAACGAGTAAAATAAGTTTGAACAACACTTCCTTGCTGCTCCTTTGACCTTACTTGAGTATTCAATAACCTGCAAAAACATATCCATGTGAAAGTACTGTACTTTAGGACCATAAATGGATCTACAAAAGATCCACAAGAGTGATTGGATGTTTGCTTAACAATCTATCAAAAAACTTGACACAAAAAAGTTGATCTAGATTGGCAATTTGACAAACAACAAGCATTAACAATCAAAAGACTTGATCAACATTGAAATCCGAGCCCACACATGTGTACTAAAGGCTGTAGTACGGCCTTCAACCTGAGAAACAAGTAGAAATTGATTTGGTTTCATTTGGATCACAAAAACTCAATGTACAGAGTGAACTAGCTTGAGATTGCCAATGAGCTCCAAAAATTTTCTATCTTCTTACTATGGAGAGAGGGAATACATAGCAAATTCGACTTCCTTCTTGAAGTTAGGTGGATTTCCAGCATGTAATAAGGAAGTTAACTCACTCTCCTTGACCTAAAATGAAACCCTAGCCTAGATCCTAGAGTTATGCTTGGTAGGTAGCTAGTTGGTCAAATTTTCACCTTAAACTTAGGTGTAGGTCCTATAAAGTAGGGATGACCACCAAATAGACATGACCAAATCTCTTGACTTGACCTAACCTATATTAGGAGTGGGTTGCCACGTGGCATCTTGGCATTACATGTGTGGAACCCAATTATACACTTTCAAATTTCTCAAAGAAAACTTTGTAAAGCTCCTAAGTTTATTTTAAAACTTGACTTTTGAGTTCTAACTTAAATTCTAAGGTTGAAAGTTTATTTTACAAGGTTCAAGACATACAAAAGCTATTGTAAACCATAGCTTTACTTCTTTTTTTAAGAGAGGGAGAACTATCTGATCCGTCCTATGTTAGATAACCATCACTTTGACCTCTGATCACTAAATACATGGTAAATGGTTGTCCACTTTGCGTACAACAGTTGACATTTCTTTGGGTCAAAGCAGGATTGGGTCGAAATAGGTACCAGGTCAAAAGTAGACAGGAATAGACACATGATCGAAAATAGACACCTGTGCCAAAGTAGCCACAGGGTTGAAAATAGACACATGCGTCGAAGTAGACAAGGGTAAAAAATAGATGTCAAATCAGGTCGGAATAAGTGGGTCAAATTTTTGATTTCAACCATAGGGTTATACAACTAGAACTAGTTAAACCATGAGGTAATTCAATTGGAAATACATCTTGAAATTCATTTATGATTTTATTTTTTTCAATATGATCCTGATCTTCGATAGTAATCTGAATCATTTGCAACCAAAAATAGTTTTTGAATATTCCATAAATTTTTCCACGTAGTAGTTTTTGTTGTAGATCACGCCACCACGATGAATTGTTTCCACGAAAAAACAGCACCACATTCTCTATCTTCTTTTCTTCATGAATTCTATGAAGGCTGAAATAATTGTTCTATTGTGTCAGCCAACCATCCACTACTTTGAACGACTTCTCTTTTTTCTCTCCCGGATATGGTTGGTTGAAAATCCAAATTCAGTGAGGACAATGTCTTGATTTGATCCAAAAAAAACTTCCATCTACTGATCCCACAAAGTGTTTCGATTATTTATCTCATTGAGTGTCGCACTCAATTGTTGGCAAATATGGAAATAGGTTGACAATGGGACCATTCCAGTCGAACTTGCAATTCCATCGGCCATTATTGATCACCTAAATTGCCAAAAAATTACTAGCTATAGGATGAGTAGTAAGAGCTTGAATTCTTCTATCTAGGAATTCATTGATCTACTTACCAAGAAATGTGAACTTTGGTAGATTACTGTTTACCTTTACATCACATATTCCTCATTGGATAGATCACGTACAACATGTTATACTCACCCATAAATTGATACAACCTTTTACCGTGCCTTAGATCATATCTGGAATTGATAGAGTCATGAACGGGAAAAAGAAATAACATACTTCTAAATGCAATACTTATGAGACAAAAGAACTACGCAAGTAAACTTAGTAGAGTATTACAATTGTCATGCCACTTACAAATTCAAGAGAATCTTAAACCTTAAACGAAAAAAGAAAAATGATTTGCTTATATTTTGTATCTCTACACACATAGTTGCATGCCAGTAAGTACCAATAATTCCCTAGAAAACACTTCCAATCACAAAGCTTAGAATAAGATCTCAAAAAATGAGATGTTGGAGATTAAATGCAACCCCTACTCCCTTCTAGCCCCATCTTGGAACTAGATATTTGTTGAAGAAAATCATATTTGAACCAAATAAAATTGTGGAAATGGATAGTAAATGTTCTCCCTTCCTTGTCCATGTGAAATGCACAAGAACCACTTTCTTATAGCATGTCTCTCTCCATGACGTGGTCCTACAAGTGTAAGGAGTTGAGGAAAATTTGTTGGGACTTACTGCTATGGTATTTACAAGGCCTTGGCTGAATCTGAAATTGGGTAATGTACTCCTAGAATGACAAACTCGTTATTTCTAGGACATAGAGTTTTAGCCCATGAGAAACCATCCAAAAGTCCAATAATAGTGTTGCACCTTAAAAGACCATCTATTTTGTGTGACTACAAAATCATAATTGCATGTGCATGATTCTTCACAAGCATGACAACTTCCTATATGTTTCAACACCCAAAATCAAGGTCTTTGCTAGCATATTCACAATTGGTAAGCACTTACTCAACCTGGTGCTTACGATTACAACCCCTTATCTAAGCATCTATCTCTTTCCATAAAGTTAGTAGGCCACTAAATACCAATGAGTAATTGGTCCCTTTGATCACTTTGTAACCACCTAGTAAATAGTCCCTCGATTTGCTCAACACCCATGCTCGCAACTACATGTAAAGTCCTTGCATTCTGATATAGATTCGTTTGCAGTATAATAAAAATGCATGCATTTGGTAATGCCATCATGCAGAGTTAACTATAATGAGAAAATAACAATACTTATTTGATGACAAGAAGTAAAATAGCCTTAGTAGTTGTCATATGGTTAAAACTTGCCATCAATGGGTTCCAAATTCATGTGACAAATTACAATAGCTTGCCAACTGTTCAAGGAAACAAAAGCTAATACAAACATAATAAATTATTGAGACATTCCTTGTGGTGAGCTGACATTTAAAATTTAGATATTTGGGCTATTTTGCCAAATCAATATTTCACATTGATCACACTAGTCAATGTGCAATGTTGAGACAAATACATGCAATCATTTGTTGCCTTTCAACCTCATACAAACAACAATTTTAATGACTTGGGTATTGGACATAATTGGTTGCTACATGTTCACATAAGATACTGACCAACATTTACCATAATATAGTTGCTAAATGTTCACAAAACATAATCACTAACATTTACAGAATATACATCAATCAGTTAAGGTGCAACCCAATGAAATCTTTAATCGTAAAGATGTTGGAGCATGTTCCAGTGCATCACCACTTACATGGGTGCTCAGAAAAGTTACTGCTCAAAACAACCAGATCACAGCTGACAAAGCCCCGTATCGACTTCGTAAAATTTCACAGTTAATATGGAACATTCAAGCAAATCATTTTTGGTCAACACTATCACCCTTCCATAATATGGAAATATATCAACTGAGACATTATTCTCAATCTACAAAAAGAATTGCAAGTTTAAAACAAAGAAAAACTTGTAGAGCACCAAGTGCGTCATAACTTGGAGCATTAAAAAAAGCTCAATATGATTTTGCAAATATTGCAACTTCGTTTGCAGACTTGCCCGTCATGAAACAAGGTTTGCTGGCTTCGGGTTGATTAAATGGAAAGCAACGAATTGTTGCCCCTGTTTCCTCCTTCACCGTTACTTCATCCAAATCACTGCAGATTACCCACATGCAAATTCACAAGGTTAGGTCAAAACCAGGCCAACCCACTGCATTGCAGACTTAAATGCTTCTTGGTTTCCAAGGGGAGGCTCGAACCTGGGACCAAAGAAACTTTGGATGCCAAGCTAACCAGTTGAGCCAACCCCGTTGGGTTGCAGACTTAAATGAAACAATGCAATGATGAACAATCTTCTGATGAGCCTACATCAGAATAAATGCTTGCACGATAACAGTAGACTCCAAAACGAACTGTCTAATTCAGCAAATATGATAAAAAAAAAAACAGCCTAAAGCTTCAACCCTAAAAAGCCAAAAAGCTTCAGCAAAAGACAAGAAGCCCGAGTTCCTACCTTCCTGCCCAATGACCACGTCCCCATTTACCCTCAGAAACTGCAGCCTTCAGCTCCAAATAAGACTCCACATCAACGATATTTCTGCCATCCCACGTGTGGGTAATTAATGTTATTCTTGACAGGGATTACAGAGCACCCTGAAAATGCAGTATGCAATGTGAATAAATATAACTATATTTTCTAGTATTAAACAGTACGATCGGCCCACATGTGGTGTGTTGGTGTCACAGGGTTGGATTGGTCTTGCCCACCCAGGCTAGGTTCACATGGGTGGGTACCCAGACCAAAGGCTTGCTTAAGCTTAATAAGAAAATATTAAACGATATGACAGATAGAGTTGGAGAGCATTATTCAGAGAAGATATGCACTCGTCTTGAAATGTGAGGGCTCTTGCAAGAAGATTGTCTTGAATTTCTTCAAGCCTCTTTCTGATATGCACGTCCAAGCCAGCTAAAGAAACTCCAAACTCTTTACTAGCTTTCCCTGAGAAATCCCTCCTCACAGTAACTACAGAACCACTGGTAATATCCCGAGGGCCTATTTCGACCCTCAAGGGCACACCCTGCAGCAAACAAGTACACCTTAGACTTCTCACCAACCTCTAGAATGCAAAAAGTGCCATTAATCACAAAGTTTGAGACAACAGCAGCTCAAATTACCACCTTCATTTCCCAGTGGTTAAACTTCCATCCTGGAGTCTTTTGTTCAGATGCATCAAGCTTCACCCGAATACTTGCAGCCTTAAGAGATTTTTCAACTGCCAAGGCTCCACCTAAAACGCTTTCTTTCTCCTCAGATGACTTCCAAATCGGGACAATCACAACCTGTGTGCATTAAGCAGCCTTGACAAGTATGAGATACAAACCGTTCACAGTGCTTACCTCAATGTTTATTAATATCGTACAAACCTGTAACAAAAAATGTAGTCTCATTATGTCTAAGCATATTGAGTAAAACATAGTCTAATTTCACAGTAACGAAGATTCAAAATTCAATTTAAAAATAGTCTAATACTAAAGTAGTCTCGAGTACGACTCTGGTTGGGGACGACTCTGTTGAGCTTCAAATGTGGAAAAAGTCAAACACGTTTCAGATGGCTTTCTCATGCCAACTTCATCATAGAATAGACATGCTACTGCTGCTGAAATGTTTGGACATGGGCCTATCACATATGGTCAGATATACATTGGGGCAATATTAGCTTTGTAGAGACAAGTAGATTTCGTGGGGTTGCTGAAGAGGCTCACATCTGTCAGCTCTGCACTTTGACAAGACTGAGACTGTGGAACATTTCATCTCTTGATGTCATCTATGTAAAGGCACCAGCGTTTACTTAAGAAGTAACTGATTACTCTTTGATCTTTGATCCCCTGCAAGGATCAGAGATGTGTGGCTTTCATGATACAAAAAAAGTGTCCTCAGAGATTATAGATGATGGTGACTTATGACAACACCCATAGCTGCACCGATCTCATTAATAAATGTTCAGCCCCTGACACATCATGTGACACATACGTACACACTCAGTACCTCCCTTGGTCGAAATTCCAACATTCTTCAGATTGTTGAGATAGGAGGATATTGTTGGTAGTAGACATAATTCACATATTCAATTTGAATGCCTTTTTTTTGTTTTAGAAGAAAAAATAACCTTGCACCAGTTTGCTTCACAGCAACAAATCATCATGATTCGAAGCCATCCAGACTGATTTTAATTGATTCATGATTCAGCCGAATTTTCACGTTAACTTATTATGGCAAAAAGAAAAACTTGAATATTCTCACTTCTTTTCTATAATCAACAATCGAAATCGATACATCATTCTTCCCAAAAAAGATCTGCTAAATCAATCTGCTCAAAGAACCTTGAGGTGATGGATGAGGATCAAAGAGCTGTTTTCTTCGAATCTCATGATACCTATTCAGCTCAGATTCGTCTCATAAATTAATTGCCTGCTGAAGAGAGAAATGGATAAATCCTCAAGACAGATGTGTTGTCCCTTTTGGTTCTCCAAGCCTTTACTGTCCCCGTACTCTAGTGACCCAATGTGACATCTAGGCAACATCTAGCTTCCTATTGGATCCTAGGTACCCGACTGACTCCTACTCTAATGTTGAAAGGCTTTGCTTGCCCTTAGCTTTTCATCGAGCACAGTAGCTGAGGTCATATCCACCATAGGTTAGAATTTCTTCTTCTACTGCTCCCATTAATTTTGTGTCTTCTTGGCGATTCTCTAATTTATTCTCTAGAGCTTAGTTCTTGCGAGAAACGTCCAATTTTAAGCCCCCTCTATGAAGCTCTTGTTCTCTTCTTGTAGCTTAGCTATCTGTCGCTGGGAAACGGTTGCTAGAGTTGTCTTTCGATGGATTCTAGAATTTTATTGATAGATTAAGCAATGGGCTAGTCATCAAGGAGTAGAGCTCCCTTATTTCTTGAGCATTGGTCAAAGCAAATCTTAGGAAAGAATCTGTCCAAATCTGCACCCAATCTGGCTAGTGCTCCACTTGTGCCACAGTTTCTTACAAAATCCATCCAGCTTTCAGATCATACCAACTGTTCCAAACTTGATTTACATGGGATGTGATAGGATTGGATGGACATAGACTTCAACTAGGCAGGCTTCACAAGATCAATTCACATCATCAGGAGTGCCAGGTTATACAGCAACAACTGCCATTTCAACTCAAACGATAGGTTGTATGCCATGTGCAGTGGTTGGATGAAGCTCTGCAGTTCAGATAGCTAGATCCAAATTCAGAATCAGACATCCCTCATGAGATGGATACTGGCAGTATGCAACTGGCTAAGACTAATGTTTACTTTTCCACACTCAGAAGTGCAATGTTAATGATCTTATTCTTGGGTGTTAAACATTATATTTACCATTTTCCCATAACAGTGATAACACATACAGCACCATTTTATTTCTTTATAATCAGACAGAAGAAACAACACAGTTGATGCTTAAAAAGAAATAAATTCTTCAAGGCATGTCACCTGGATGGGTGCAACTTTAGGAGGAAGTATCAATCCTCTGTCGTCACCATGGGTCATTATTATGCCTCCGATCATGCGAGTACTCATTCCCCAAGATGTTTGCCACACGTATTGTGATGCGCCATTTTCATCAGTGAACTGGTCATTCGTCAAAATACCAACATGGAAAAATGAATCAAAAAGCATTATCCCAAATTTCTGCCAAGCATTTGCCTCAGATCCACAAAACTCACGAGAGACTTTTCTGTGACACAGATTGTATTCAAGTGCAAAGCAAAAGCACCCAAAATTTGCAATAAAATTCCCACAGTTCAATCCAATTGGGATTTCATAATACCAAGTCAATTCAATTAATATGTACTATGACCTCTGCTTTATTATATGCCCATGCTTTACGAATCTGATAAGTGGTATCCTTTCACCAATAAGCTAAGAATCCTTCACAACTTGCCTTTG
The DNA here is from genome assembly GCA_029204225.1 of Diphasiastrum complanatum. Taxonomy (NCBI): domain Eukaryota; kingdom Viridiplantae; phylum Streptophyta; class Lycopodiopsida; order Lycopodiales; family Lycopodiaceae; genus Diphasiastrum; species Diphasiastrum complanatum. The sequence goes on along the minus strand of CM055097.1, from coordinate 7,828,929 downwards.
TTTCAAATGCTCGAGCAAAGTTCTGACCCAGATTATGGCTGGTCCCAGCTTGTAAGGCCTTACGATCACCCATCATTGCTTCAATTGTATAAGTATGAACTGCGCCTGCAAAAGTTTCCAACTTGGATTTCCGACCGACAACAACTGGAATTGCAGCTTGATCAACGGCAAAGGTACGATAGACTTCAATCATCTGTAGTGCCTGCAATCATCAGCTCATTAGTGGTGAAATAATCGCATGCCACTACCGCGACTACACTCAAAAGCGTATGAGGTACATAACCTCAAATGACACAATCTTGAAAACTTGATTTTAGTCGATGTGTCAAAGACTTTGATTGATTTAGTGATGCCATATCCTAAGAACCAATAACCATAAAGGTAACAACATTTTTGTAGAATGTACAAATTACATCATTAGGTCATAAAAAACATTTCAAGATCTCCAACATCCTTTCATTAACTTCCAATCAAGAAACTTGAATCAAGGTGCAACGATTCAAATGAAAAAAATATTGCAGAAGTAACGTTATGTAATATCATGCACACAAAAAAGGAGCATTTGTTGCATTTGGCCCCATATCCGAGGGCTGTCCCATCCAAATGGGCCTCAGACCATTTCTTAGTTGAAATTACATTGTGAGGTCATAATTCATCAAAATTGCATGTTCTTGGAACTAGAGTATGACTATAGGACAGAATATCATGCTGAATTGCTTAATCATACCTCGTTGGCATTTTTGCTTTTACGTAAATTAACTAAAGATCAAAAAAGAATTCAGGATCCTGTGCATTTTTCCAATAACATCCCAACTTTGAAGAATTATTGTGGCGTACTCATAAGCTTAATAGGAATTTTTTACCCTTCAACTTCAAATACGGTGGAAAATGCAGCTATGGTTTTGAAGCTCCTATCAAAGTGTTCTGAATACTTAAACACATCATATTAAACATCTTCTCAAATACATACATGATTGCTCATGTTTTTATTAAACTTGAGGCAATTTTGGCACATTAGAAGACAAAGTTAGCTTCTAGCATTTGAGCAAATCATAGTTGCCCCTTCTGGAACGGAACGTGTTGTGGAACCATTCTGGAATTTGAACAAAAATTTTTTTTAGAAAAATACGCATTTTTTGACAGAGAGAAAAAAACGATACTACTTCAACCCGTACGAAAAAAAGCTGGAGTCATCTACGCTGGATAGACATAGATGGTTGAGAGAGAGGCATGCGCGATTGTTTTCAGAAAAATACGCTATTTTTTTACAAAAGAAAAATGATACTACTTCAACCCATAAAAAAATAAGCTGGAGTCATCTACACTGGATAGATGTAGATGGTTCAAGGTTGAGAGAGAGACATGCACGATTGAGACAACCATCAGGTGGATCAGATTTTGACAACTACTATGGTCGGAATGGGCAAGCATGGGTAGAGCGCTATTGCAAATCCCACCAATGTGGTGATGGTTTGTATGCAGGGCCTGGAGCAGGCTTCTCTAGCAGGTAGGTTTTTGTTCACCAATGTTGTTGGGTCTACATTTAGCAGAGTGACATTATTAGAGGTCGCTTGGTGCTTGTTGGCTGTAAAGCATCAGATGACAAAGCTGAAAGTGAATGACTAATTTTCGTAACATATTATGTGAGAGGTTGAGAGGCTTTTGATATTATGCTGTATATTTCAAATGTAACTTCTGGTGCGATTTGGATTCACCTCAATTCATTTTCTCTTGTTTTTGTAAAATATCTTCTCTCTGCCTTTCAACTACTATAGATTTTGACCTATTCTTTTATGTTTAAAAAAAAAAATATTCCGACCCAGCATGTTCCGGAACGTACTGCACAGAATGTACAGTATGTTCCAGCCCAAAAGGGTCAGAACGGGTTTCTAAGGAGCAGATTATAAAAATTAAATGTAGAAAGAACATATTCCTCATCATAATAACTATAAATGTCATATAGTACCTCAATTAAAGAAGCACAAATATGGCCTTATGCTTACAAAACAACGAATCTCTCTCTCTCTCTCTCTCTCTCTCTCTCTCTCTCTCTCTCACACACACACACACACACACACACACACACACACACTTATTGCTATTTTTCATTCCTAAACCCTAATAATTAACCCTAACCCAAAATTTTCAAAAAAAAAATGCTTCCTCTTGCTCAGCGACCCTCTCTTTCTCACGCTTGCATTGCATCTTCGCGATCTTTATACCTTGCCTCTCTCTCTAGAAAATTCTCTTTCTAGAAGTTTCTAAAAGCACGTATTCTCTCTCTAAAATCAATGTGTGTGATTTTCAAACCCACTTCAACTGCTTTTCAACCGCCCTTCAAATACATTTTAGGGCAAACGTGGACCAATGAGAAACTCCAAAATGGGTTTTGCCTATCATTGTTGACTCTCTCTTCTCTCTCTCTCTCTCTCTCTCTCTCTCTCTCTCTCTCTCTCTCTCTCTCTCTCTCTCTCTCTCTCTTCCTTTCTTTGGAATGTAATAGTTTATAATAAAGCCCAAAAAGCTCAAAGGCAAAAATTGAATGATATCACTCTTATACGATAATTTTCAAAGGGCACTTTAAGGACCAAAGCAGCAAATATTTCCTTCTGTAACAGCTATTTTTGACAACATTAATCTTTTGGAATGAATCACCCAAGTGTTTTCCATTCTTCATCCATAATCTTGAAAAACACAAGACAGCAACAATCACTACCTCCTCTTCTGCTTCCTGCTTGGTAGCATGAGCTGTGTGACCTTCTTGCCAGAGAAATTCAAGGGTTCTGATGAATGGACGAGTTCGCATTTCCCATCTTGTAACATTTGCCCACTGTGGATACAAATAGCATTCAGCAAGACACTAGAGATACACAACTCTTGAATTCAGTAATATATGATCCCCAAATATCACATCCCGATCACCTAGCAGGATGAATGAAGAACCATAGGTAGCAGAAAAATTGAAATCTGTGCACCTAATTAACATAAACATATGCTGCTGACATACAAGCAGAACGTACTTGGTTGACCAATAATGGAAGATCTCGGTGACTCTGCACCCATTGAGCAAACATATGATTGACAATCGTTTCACTTGTTGGTCGCACCTATACCACCATCCCGTTCACCCAGTGACACGTGTCAGATACCTGTCAAAATGTACAGAAAAGCTTCAACTTTTGTGTCGCAAGCAAATGATGGCAACCTTCAATAAATGAAGCACAATATCATTTATAATATGGACATACCACTAACTTTTCTTCAAGCTCTTTGCCACCACCAATGGTCACCAGAGCCAACTCAGGGCTAAAGCCTTCAACATGGCTAGCTTCTTTCTCAATAAATGAATAAGGAATAAGCTGCCACATACAAAAGAAATGACATGTTAAAAAGATCAAGAAAGCAGATATAGTTGAAAGTGCTTCACTTCTCTTGACCCAAAAGCATATATACATCTAGTCCACATCTACAAGAAGAAAAATAATCATGGAAATTGTTGCTAGCGACACTTTATAATAACAAATCTGTTGTCATTGATGTTAATAAACTAGACAAATCTACAAAGGAAGCTATGGTTGTGAAGCCATTTATTGACAGATGACTGGTACACCTATCCAGGTAAGCCAAATTCTGTTGACCTATTATCACAAATAGAGCAGTGCAATATTTGAAAAATTATAGTGTGAGCCCTTTAGACACCATATTAGTATCAAAATTACAAAGCTCAGTGGCAAGACTATCTTTGTCCAATGATAATTACATAGTTGTATTCGTTCTACAAAATAAAAGCATACTACATAGCAATAAGCTGGCTATTTCATTAAAATATATCTATTAAACCAACGATAAAGTATCTATCCAACTCATTTATAAGCCAAGCTTTGTGACACATTTAGATCAATCTATGCACATGTCACTTCAATATTTGTTAACAATACACCATGTTCCTACCAAATTAAAGAATATAAAGAGACCATCTGTTATTCTTCACCAAGAAGACGTGCTTAGCATCAAGTGCCTGTTGCCAACGACCTAAGTCCTCACTTTGAAGAGAAAAAAAACATCATATCAAGTTCATTCTTGCTCATCAATAATGTATGAAGAATGTTCCTAGATTTAAAAAATTAAACCCTCATTGTTTTAAGACAAAAGATTGATCCGAGTCCAAATAGTAATTGTCATGGCTTCAATGAAACTCAATTTTTTGGTTTTGAAAACAATCCGAATCGATTCATAAGAATTCTAGATCCAAATCTCGAATTTGATGTGTCAATATTCAAAAATTTCTCCTCTTTCTTCCAAAATTTAAAAATTTAGGACTTTTCTAATCATTTGCAAGCTCAATGTGATCTTTCCAAAAAAATTCAAATCTCCTAGGAACTATGCCAAGGATAATGCATGATGACGTTATAGGTGTTAGAGGCAATTTGCAAGGAACATCTCATTTTGTGTGTCTTCTATGGTTGGCAGGTAAGCTCTGATTGAGTTGATAAAGCTTCAAACTCTATCTTGTCCGTTATTCTCAATTTCTACATGTCATCAAAGTCATGTAAACTCTAGACCTTGTGTGCCTTGAGAGAATATCTTAGCAAAAAGGGGGGCCAGACCTATCGAAAAAGAAGCCTCTGCCAAATTGTAAAGAGGATGGTGACCTTGTTATTGTAGTGCTATAGTTTTGAGATATCTAATCTAAGACAAATGCGTTATTGTTTCAAAATTTAAGTGTGGTGACGTAAGGATGCCATCTTTTTTACAAATGACATAAACCAAAGAAGTCTTGAAAAGATTAAAAAAGGAGGATTGCAAGCCAATTGCAACACCTATTGAGACCAACTAGAAACTCTTGACGAATGAAGGTGAAAATTTAACTGATTCCACTTTTTATAGAAGAATGATTGGAAACCTCCTATATTGACCTGCACCAGACCAAACATTATAATACAATGTACTGAAGTGATAAGTCAATTCTTCTCACAACCTAAGGTATCCACTTAGAAGGCACCAAAATGAACCAAGTACAAAGATTTTTCCAATCAAATGTTTCAGATACACACAAACAATGGAAAATTGTGCATAAAAAGTGATTAACCCCCCTCAAACCACAATTAACCACTTTATTACATGCATCGATCACTTGAGTGACGATAAAATTCAATGGTGATGTTGAACATAGCTTTTCACCATCACTATTGGCAATAAACAACGTGCTAGAAAATGACGATTTACAATGAACTGCTCCTCATTTTTTCACATAACATTGCCTCCACATCTTGAATACATGCCATTGTCCATAAAACTTGCAGAATAGGCCTTAATCTAAGGTTTAAATGACCAAATAAAGGGCTGAATCTGTTTTAATTAGAATCTTGCAACAAAAAATAGAAAGGTTATAAAGATCCAAATTTTGAGTACAACAACAGATGAAACAAGCACTTGGAATCCAATGTTCAACTCCAACTAGCCCAACATCACACATCACACAAATTAGCTTCTTGCCTATGACTTTTCCTATGACTTCGCATTTAGAATTGTAATGATATCACTATTTATCAATTGCATGAAAGAAAACGGTCTTGGATTGCCTTTAGAATCTTAGTTTCTAAAACAAGCATCAAGCTTCTTGCCCTCTTCCTCCAAATAATTTTCACAATTATATGATGGGTAATTGACTATGGTGTAACCCTTAGAAGCTCGTTCCGACCAAAATGGATCGGAACATTCCGTTCCGAACGTTCCGTACGTTCCGGAACGTTCCTGGTCGGAACGATATTCATACAAATTTAATTATCTTAATTATTTAATCCTTTGTAAAAAAACCATATTTTTTTATTTTTTTTGTGAGGGCATCGTTCCGGAAATCCGGAACAAGCAACTAAGGTGTAACCTTATGAAATATGTACATAACGTAGCAATCATATCATACCTGAGGAAAATACATATTGGAATGCCCTGTCTCTTTGAATTTTGCATCAAGCCATGACTGCAATAGCAAAGAAAAACCAAATCAAAAAGACTTTCTCTCTTTCTCTTTGAATCTACTATAAGCTCTCCTCTCTTTGCAATTCAATACTATATTAGAAAACTTGTTGATATCTTTACACCCTGATCATGAGCATGTGCACGTTCGAGGTTTATGCACTTCTTGAAATTAAGACTACCATGTTTAGAGTGTAGGACAATCTAGTTCGTTATCTTATCATCTCTTCTTGAGGAGATGCATTTGCAATCAAACAAACAAATTTAAGCCTTTTACACTTTTGCAAACAATTACCTACATACATGAATAGTTGCCTCTTCAACAAAATAAATAAGGCACTTCACATACAAAGCAATGAAAAACAAGACAACAAAATAAGTTGTATCAATGGACTTGTACAACATGTGGTGATCAAGGATAAGAAGTAATCCACCTCTTATTTACAAGGCTTTCATGTCAATCTAGTTCAAGCTACTTTTGTGTATTCTAAGTGCATTGAAACCAAGTATCACGTTAGTTGTAAAAACCGTTAGAAATTAATGTTTATTTGTTCTCCTAATGTTTGATTGGCTATGCATGTGTGCTATTATAGGGGCCAAATCTATTTTTAGTAATTCCTAAAGTCAATTTAGTTGTTCATGCATGTAGGTGGGCGCATTAGTTCTAGGATAGAACTTGGTTTTACACTTAAAATTTTATTATGGGTCTTTACCCAAAATACTGTATAACTTTAGCAATTAGCTTTTTGGATTTTAAGCTTTTGACATACACTAGAGAAACTACATAAGAGAAGCTAGCGCCCCACCTCAAGTCATTCCATTGTATAGAGCTTTGCTCATTCCTCTATAGTCAAAGTTCTCTTAATCTATGTTGGTCTTGGGGTGTGTGAGTGCTAATATGATTAGTTAACTCCTATCTAGAATTTGTCAATCAAATTCTGACATGGTACCAGAGCAGGCTTGTGTGTGTGTGTGTGTGTGTGTGTGTGTGTGAGAGAGAGAGAGAGAGAGAGAGAGAGAGAGAGAGAGAGAGAGAGAGAGAGAGAGTGGAGTCAACATGGTCAAAGAGGACAACCGAACTCTTCTAGGAGAAGATATACTGGTTACATTCGCTGGCTGCATAGCTGTAAACAGACCATAGACTGTAGAGCGCTGCATGCAAGCCTGAATACCTGATCACCCTGTTCGATGGATCAGATTTGGAGACTTGATCATTGAGTAGGAATCAGATCGCTGCCTGTTGGATCGCTCCCTACAGGATTGTTTGTTGACATGTTCACTATTGAGAACTGAATCTAGATCGCTGAAGTACAACATGTCGATTGCTGCCTGTAGAATCACTTCTGTTTGTTGACAGGATAAGCTGACATCTGACTACGGTCCGTTGGAAGAGAAGTGATTTGAAACTGTTTGCTGGCAGGGTTGCTGACATACAGATTTGGTATTATAGGGTGTTTTTTGAAAATCAACTTGTTGGAAGTTGCTGATTAGTATTAGGGCAAGGTTGAATGATGTTGTGTTGCTAGAGTTTAGCAAGCTAGATGGTACAAACTACAGATGTAGAATATTCTCCAAGATCAAGAATATTGAGAGATCGTCACAGGTGTCGAGATACCTCCTCCTACAGACAAGGAGCTGTGAAAGTACCAGAAGCAGAGGAGAAAAGCTCATCATATCATCAACTTGTCACTTGAAGATATGATCATACCTCATATCAGAGAAACTGCTGGACCCAAGGAGGCTTGGGATATACTGAAGAATTTGTACGAGACTATCAATCAATCTCGAATCTTTGTTCTTGACTAATAAGCTACACACGTTAAAAATGGGTACAGGTGAATCTGTAACGGACTACTTTACTCAGGTGAAAGATCTGAGAGAAAAACTTATTGCAATGGAGAAAGTGTTCCAGATTTAATGTTGGTATCTATCTTGCTTAATAGTCTACCTTTGGCTTATCAGAAGTTTTTTATTATGATGATGTCCTTATGGGAGACGAGGACTTCTTTTTATGAGTTAAATGCTATACTTCTACAGGAGGAAATGAGGCGACAAAATATTGTCAATAGAGACGATTTCCGGGAGCAGGCATTCCTAGCAAAGAAGCAAAAGCAAAGTTCCAAGAAGGGTGGCAAAGGGAAAAAGAAGAAGAAGAAGCAACGAAATCTAGAAAAGAATCAGTCAAATCAACCAAAAGATGAAAAAAAAGAAATTCGAAAGAGAAAGTGCTTTTTTATTGCGGAAAATCAAGGCATTAACCTAAGGAGTGCTGGCACAACAAGTTCAAGAAGAAGCAGGATGGAAATTTTGCTGAAAAAGGACTTAATACAAAGTTAAGTGCCTTGGATCTTGATTCTTGAAGATTGTGAGTTGTTTTCGGCATCGACATCTTCTGGTGACTTCTCAAAGGAAGAGGAGTGTTGGTTTATTGATTCAGGTGCTTCAAAAGCATATGACACCTAGGCGAGAGTGGCTGTCTAGTTTTCAAAAACTAGATGATGGATCAAATGTGAAGTTGGGAGATAATTGCGAGAAATGTTCTAGAACTTGTTCATACAGATTTGGTGTTTGTTGATGATTATTCTAGGAAGACATGGATTTATCTTCTCAAGAATAAGGGTCAAGCATTCAAGTATTTCACATGGACTAAGACACAAGTGGAGAAAGAAACAGATAGAAAAATCAAGATACTTTGCTCGGATAAAGGGGGAGAGTATCTTTCTACGGAATTTCAAGTGTTTTGATCATGGTATGAAGAGACATTTTGCAAGCATGGAAACGCCTCAACAAAATGGAGTTGAGGAAAGGAAGAACTAGTCTATTGTGGAACTACAAGGAGTATGCTCAATAGCAAGAATCTTCCAAATGTGTTTTGGGGTGAAGCAATTAAGACGGCGGTTTATCGTTAGATAAAATTGTGCTAAAAGGACGTGCAAGCCCTGAGATGTAAAAGGTCTAGGCCCCACAAATTTGTAGGGACTTTTCCTTATCCACCTTCTGTTTGTGCCAAACTATGAGTGTTATGAAAGCAACTCTCCCAATACAAACCCCCTTTAGGAGCATAGGAAAGTCGTAGAAAACTTCTTTGGTTTTCAACGTACATACGTCCACAAGTTGTCCTTGCGAAAGCATAAGGAACTCAATAATAGATCTAGGTTGATGTGTGCAAAAATGTGCCTAGATAGTAGATAGTATCCCTGAGAATGCATGTGTTAGGGTCATCACCTACAGGGATGTAGGGCTCAATAGTAGAGCGCACAAGATTCTTGAAAAATGCTTTGAAATGACTCAACAACCGAGATGCTCTTTGAACGTAGGGCTTAGTGCTTATCGTTGATTAGACTGTGCGTCAACAGGAGATCGAACTTAGGATGATACAAGCATTGATTACTTAGCAAAATCGATCTACTCATCATGTTGCTATAATTCTACATTCATTTGATCAACTCGATGAAATTTCTCCTCAACTCTAATAATGTTGTTGCATAAATTGGTTTGACACTATGCAAAGTTCCACTGACATGATTTCACATCTACTTTAACCTTTCCTCTTATTTAATGACAATGTGAACAAGATCTTTCAAAAATAAAGGCAAATTGTTCACATATACTTGAAATTCAGATCCACGTGTTTTAAGAATGTTACTTAGGTTTTTATGAACCTACAAATTGGACCCGGAAGAGTAGGGCAAGGGCAAAGATGGTAAGGTAATGATCCTACATCCTAACTATTTGAACTAGAATCCTTTCATCCATAGCATTAAGAATGAGGGAGGAGAATTGGGGCTCAAAAGGAGTCATTTCAAAGAGTGAGCACTTTATCATAGTTAGTGTAACTCAAAGTAGCCATAAACAAGATAAAGTTAACACTTCTTCGAGAGAACAGGCATTTTTTTAGTTCATGATTTGATTAACTTGAGCAACAAAGTTTCTTTTCTCCACTCTTGGTGACATTTTGTCCATATGTTTTGAACTATTTGAATGGTCCATAGTATTTCACTTGGACATGAGAGCAACGATTTCTTCTCCCAAATCATTGATATTCGAAGTGAGTGGTAGGTTAGATGAATCCTTTGTACACTATCATAAACTCCATCTCTCCACTATTCACATATTCACATGTCTTGTATATTTTTACCAAAAGGTCTTTGTGTGAGAACATCCAGTGTTGAGTGCCCGATGCATACTTGGCACCTTTGATATGTTGAGTAAATGCATCGAGATCTTGTAAGAATCAGATGCTCTAGGTTAATTTTGATAAGTCACATTATGCGTTTGGGCTCCTTTTTCTTGAAATAATAGTTCAAAAGTCGTCCATATTTATACAATTTGTTGGATTGAAGTTGTGTTTTGAAACTTGTTTCTATTATTGAATATTTTTAACTGCACAAGATTGCTCCTCCACTTTTGCAATCTCTATGGTCTTTAGTTTCTTCTCCTTTAACATATCTTTAGGCAGAGCAACATGTTTCTAAATCTTTTGCTTCTCATAGTTCCAAAGTGAAATGCAATTGACTGTTCTGTATGAATTCCATTTTTTATTATCTCCAATTGAGCTAAGGCAAATGTTTATTTGAAAAAAATTCAAATTCAAAAATGGAACTAGAAATTGTTTAAAAAGCACTCCAAGAGAATTAGAAATTTGAAGTTTTACACTCGTATCTACGAATAGAATGAAATTTATATTCATGAGATTTTGGAACTATGCTTTTGTTATCATTTTTCTTTTGGTTCAGTTCCCAGTTCCCTGATTCCCCTCTCTTTCTTATCAACAGTAATGTTTCTAGAAAAAATATAAGATAGATTCTTGATGATTTCAGGAAAAGCACAATAAAAAACTACTCTCAGCTGGTTTAAGGGCAGCACTGCGAAAATTAATCTTTCGAAAATTTTCTTCTAAGTGAGAAAAAAACTACAGAAACCTGAATGAATTCCCAAATGGCATAGCCATAGGGACGAATGACCATGGTTCCTCGCACCGGCCCATAATCTGCGAGCTCCGCCCATGCAATCACATCCAAGTACCATTTGCTGAAATCCTGGCTTCTAGGAGTGACGCCCTCATTCAACTTTTGCTTCTGCTCTTGCGCTGCTTGGACCTTGGCCTGCCCTTGCCCCTGCTGCTGCTGCTGCTCATGAGAACCCCCCTGAGGAGGCCGCGCCACCACAGCCCGAGTGCAAAGGTGTGCGATGCGAGGGGACGCGAGACGGGTGGCAGTCCTTAGGGCGAGATGGCTGGCGCCCCCTCCTGCGACACACCACGAGCAGAGCAAAGCTCTCGTCACCATCTCTCTCTCTCTCTCTATCTCTCTCTCTCGTGCAAAACAAATGCAGATAATAGTAGATGATGAGGTAATAAGCAAAAGGCAAGGGCCATATGCATTGAGGATCTACTTGGCTACTGTGTCTCACACATTTTTGACCAATCATATAGATCTACATGAATGCCAAGACGAGTATCAATTGAGGTATCAAAGAATCGACCCTACTCATATCAAACACAAGTATTAATTTGGGTATCAAAGAATTTGTTGAATTTTATTCTATCTCTCTCTAATCCAATAGTTAATCTAGATCCATTCATTTGTTAGAATGTAACCAGACAAATTAGTTACTGCATAACATTGATGAATAGTCTGCATAAATACACAGAATTTGCAACAGGCTAATATTCGAACGCGATTTGAAAGGGTCTCGAATATGTTCGACTCCACAACTATCAAGGGAGTCCCGAATTAGTTTGAACTATTGAAAGAGGGTCTCAAATAAGTTCGATTCGAATAACTATCGAACTGAAATCAAAACCTTGTACCTGAAGAAGGCTTTTTCCAAAGTCTATAAAGAAGTCTCAATCGAGTCTATAAAGAAGGCTCAATCGAGTCTATAAAGATTTGGAGAAGAAATCAAAGGACCAATCACCCTTTGTGTCACACTCCACTATGATTGGGGATGGGCAACCCCTAGAAAAAAAAGGGCCTAGGAATTGATGAAAATTATGCAAGATAAGATGGACATATACAAAGCCTTTCCCATGTTATGAAAAACACTTGGGGTGAATCCCAATGTTGTAAACCAAGAAAATACAACTTGAAAGTGGCTAACATTACATTGTGCCCTCCTACTCCTCCCCTTTTTGCTTTAACAAGTTGTTAAACACCCTCTCACACCTATACACCTCACCCTTTCACTTTACTTCTCCTAGAGTCTTCCTTCCACCTCTCACACATGCTTTAGACATGTCATCCACTCCCTTAAGCCTACCTCTCCCTATAAAAGGAGTAACTCGCCCATCTCCCTCATTATTCATCTTCTTTTCATTTTTGGTTTGCCTCTTGTTCTTGTTTTTATGTGTGTAGGTGCTTGATTGGAACCATTTTGGAACCACACACACACACTCACTCACTCACTCACTCTCTTACCTCTTCCATCTCTCTCTCTCTCTCTCTCTCTCTCTCTCTCTCTCTCTCTCTCTCTCTCTCTCTCTCTCTCTCTCATCTCTAAAACTTGCATGTCAGATTTGAAGCCTGCATGTCATCCCTTTCCTAGCCTAATGGCCATGCATGTCTAATTTGAAACTTGCAATGTCAAATTTGAATCTTGCATGTCATCCCTCTCTTGCCTAATGACCATGCATGTCTGATTTGGAACTTGCATGTCAGACTTGAAGCTTGCATGTCATCCCTTTCCTTGCCTAATGACCATGCATGTCTGATTTGAAGCTTGCACATGTCACACATCCAATGCCTATTGACTATGCATGCTCCATTCTTGATCATAAAAGCTTGTGCATGTCTTAAGAAACCACTTTTCTTTTTATGAGATTCTTTAAGATCCAAAATTTGTCAACATCTGATTGATGTAAAGATTCAAGAATCCATCTACTCAAACCACTGTATATGTATTTGGCCTTGGGCCATTTGGTCTTGCATAATTCTAAGAAAATCCTTCGGGGGGAGGGGGGGTCCCCATCTTGACCCCTCAGCAAGTCTCATGAATGAATGCTTTTGGTGATTGAATGATGTAATTACTTTGTTAAGCTTTGAGTTCTTTTCAGATTTGTTCATCAATGTTTTGATTTGTTTCTTTTTAAGACTCAATGTTTAAGTCAGGACTTTAGAATTTAGGAGACCTTCACTTCAAGTTCACAGACTTAGTGTCGATGATCTTTGCATCTGCAAGAGCTTTAACAAGGCGCCGGATCTTGTTCTTCATTAATGAATAATACTCAGCATGCATGGCACAATGCCAGTTGTTTGCATTCGAACTTGACAATGCTTCTGTTACTGAAGTGGGTTCATCATTGCTGATGAATGCTTGAGAGACGAAACGATCACGTTCTTGTCAATGTCTTGCAAATCTTCGAACAATAGTCGGTTGTTAAGATGATGATTCTCCTTGCTGTGCGACAGGGATATCTTTGATGTTCGTCAAAACAGTCGCAGGTCGAGGCCTGTCGATGGTGATGGGAGTCGTTGGGATGAACTCTTGCATTGGTTGCTTCTGCTTGAAGTCAAAAAATTTGTCTTCGAGGAAGACGACATCTCGACTAACTGAGATTCGGCTTGTTTCGACATCAAAAATTCTATATGCCTTGTGTGATGTCGAGTATCTAATGAAGATACTCCTGCAGCTAACAGGGTCAAGCTTCTTTCTCAAATCAAAGGGAATGTGTACATAGCAAAGATAGCCAAACACTCGGAGGTGTCATAGACTCAGTTTGTAGCCATAGAAAGCTTTGAAGGGAGTCTTTGAATCGACTGCTTTGTACTCGAATAGTTCTACAGATAGCAAGTTAGGGAAATAGCTTCAGCCCAAAAGTTCTTGGTGAGCTAAGCATTTGACATCATCGATCGTGCTGCATTCAACAATGTTCGGTTCTTCCTTTCGGCTACTCCATTCTACTGTGTTGTGTAGCTGGTGGTGAACTGATGATGAATGCCGAATGATGCCATATAGTCAAACATTTCGTTTGATAGAAACTCTCCACCATTGTCAATACGAAGGGTTTTGAGTCGTTGACCAATCTGTGTCTCAACGAAATGTTTGAAGTCTTTGAAATAGTTAAAAGCCTTAGACTTGTTCTTGATGAACATAATGTTGGCAAATCTAGAATAATCATCAATAAAAGTGACAAAATATAGTGCAGAGCCCAGAGAGGGAATACTCATAGGGCCGCACATATCACTATGTATTAATTCTAGAACAGAATTAGCTCTGGTTGCCTTCCTTTTGGAAATCTTGATCTAGGTTGTTTGCCTAGTAAGCACATCTCACAGACATGTCGTATGTCAGTGGAGTCAGCATTAAAGTTTAAATCCTTGACCATAGAATTATGATGCATGTACAAGATTGATCTCATCTTTAGATGTCCTAGTCTTTGATGCCATAATTGGGCATTTGAAGTACTCACATTTGTAGAAAGTGCATATTCATGACCCAGAACGTACAGATTACCTTCTCTGTTTGCAGAGAATATTTCTTTGTCGTGCTTGTCTAGAATGGTACACTGCTTCGAATCGAACGAGGCTTTGCAGCCCTGATCAATAAACTTGCTGACTGACAATAACTTTCTGGTCAGTTTGGGAACGCATAGTACATTCTTGAGCAATGTCAGCTTACCATTAGGAAGATACAGACATATAGATCCTTTGTCTCCAATCTCTAGTGCACTTGACTCACCAAAGTAGACATACTTTGAATTTGTTGGTGTGAGGTCTTCGGATAAGGACTTACATGTTGTCATGTGTTGAGTAGCACCAGAATCGAGATACCAATCCATCACATCTTTGATGGATAAATCTTGTATCATTAGCAGAGTTGGTTTTTCTTGAGAGGTTCTAGCATAATCGAATCCTCTGTCCTGTTGCATCTTCTTCTTGGCTTCGTTATGCTTGAGAACTCGACAATCCTTGATGTCGTGGTTGGTTCTTTTGCAATACTTGATGAAGAGTTTGGTCTAAGGCTTTGATGATGTCGATTGTGTTGTTGTGATTGCTGGTTTGAATCAGTTTGCTCAGATTTTGTCTTCTTGTCCTTCGAAGATTTCTTTTTTGGAAACTGTTGCTTATTCGAATAGAGAGCGATTGTCTTCATATTCGACGTGAATAAGCTTTTCCTTCTTACTTCTTCCTGCAATCTATGAGTATCATCTTCATCTTGAACTTCCAAATGTGGAAGTCGTCACTGTTGAACTTGTTGATCAAGCGGATCTCTGAAGATGATCCTTCCATGATGAATGATCTAAGTATAGTAAATAGCTTCATATACTAATAGTAGTTTGGAACCTAGGCTCTGAAACCACTCTGTTGGGGTGCTCTCGAATAGATTATGCGCAGAAGAAGAAACACGAGAAGAATAGAGAATCTGAATTAAGCAGTTGTGAATACAACAATCAGATCACAATCTTGTGCCCAAGAATGGTTCAAAGTAATGGTGCACAGTGTGTGCAGTGATCTTACTTAGCCAGTTCCAGATTGAATAACTACTTTTGAATGGCTTTCACTCGCTCTAAAATCTCTAATCCTATGGAATCAGATAATTAAGACACAATGGAGTTCGCATAGGAACTCCGATTCACTCTTTTCCACTTGCATATATGTTCATCACAGATTGTCTCATCATCTACTCATCATCGTTTACGTGAGTTGCCGTTATGTATATATATGTACATGGAGCAGTTACAATGATTGCGTGGGCAACGAGTGTGAAATTGTGTAGTTACTGAAGTAGTAAAGTGAACTGTGACGTGGTCTACATTTAGACAGGGCAGTTTGGGTGACGTGGATCTCGAACCGAAGACTTTGAGTTCGTGGGAGAACAAAGAGGATGTAGTCGAAGATTTCAAATTTGAAGAGTTCGTCGTCGATCCCGCTTCTGCTTCAGTTGATTATTGTACAGACGTTCAACTTCAAAGAGTAAGACTGCAAAGTTGTTGTAGAGAGAGTGTGTGTGTGTATATTTACATAATGTACTAGAGCTCAATATTTAAGACGAACTCAAATGATTCGTGTTTAGATGACGCGAATACTAAAGAGTCAAATTCTGGTGAGTTGGAGTGATGCTTAATTCCAACATCAACCATAACGCTATAAACTTGAAGGCATAGAGCATCAAGTATGCAAATTTCATAAAGCTCTATATGGACTTAAGCAGTCACCACGGGCATGGTTTCAAATGATCGACGTATTTTTTAATCAACATCGTACTTAGTCAAGATATTACACTTACATTTTGCGGAACTCAGTTTATGGCAACAGACATTTTTACAAATGAATTATCAATTGAAAACTATAACATGTTTAACAATTTTCTTGAATCCAAAGATCAAGGTTTTTGAGGATCCACATTAAGGGACTGTTAAATTTCTATCTTTGATAAAATCAAAGATATTATGACATGTTGTAAAAACTTGTAAATAAGTCCATAGAATTTTGATAGTTTAGGGTTGAAATAGAATTTCAATTCACATGCTCAAAATGCAAAATGTGAGCACAATAGTAGAGGATTAAAATATAGGGTCAAATAAGATTTCATCTTCAAGGTCAAAATACAATCTACTAGACGCTATGGCAAAGTAGAATGATATGTTATTCTGGGTTTATTAGTTGAATTTGATTGATGCTGATGATAAGAATGTTGTTGTTGTAGCAAATTATTCAGTGTGTGAGGTTTATAATATGTTAAGATCAAAATAAGTAGAGATGTAGTAGCGATAGTCAAATTATTTTAGAAACTATTAATATCTAACATTATTTGAATGAAAGCATAAGTGTTGGATTTATTCCTCTACTCTCCTAAATCCCATGTTAATCTAGTTCCATTCATATTGCTGCAATTTTACATGCATTGTCACACAGCTGCAGAAACACTCTATTATCAAAGACCCAGGAAGGCCGACTTATCGAGGAAGGCCGACTTGGCTGACTTGTTGAGGACTTCTCGTGCCCGAATCCTATACTGTGCAACCACCTTGACAATGATAACAACAGCCATGATGTACTTCAGAAGACGCAACATCTCCACGCTCCTTTCTTGTACATACATCTGCACCAACGCAAATTTGTATATAGATTATCCTTAATAAGAAGGGTAATAAGATATGCTCACCTACATACGCTCAAGCGCTCATAGTCGCTGAGACTCTAGCTTATTAGACACAGACATAGTAGATGCTTTCATGCATTGGTTATTCTCTTTTCAGACTGATTGTCAGAATAAGCTCATAGTTGTTATAGATTGTAGTTAGCTTTGTGAGCGCGTGGTTTTATTCTCTATTGTCTTGTGCTCACAACATCAATCTGACTTGTATTTCTATACATCAATCTGAATGAATTATTGTCTAGTTTTGCCTTTTGGAATGGATATATACAAGAAGATATCTATATCTATCAACCTGAAGGTTACGTCCTTCAAGGCCAAGAACACAAAGTATGTAAGCTGCAGAAAGCTCTCTATGGGCTAAAGCAAGCTCCAAGGGCATGGTTTGATAGAATCAATCGATTCTTGTTGCAGCATGACTTCATCCCGAACTCTACTGACTCTAATGTTTATCTCAAACACAGAGGCTCAAGCTATGTCATAATAGCTCTATACGTTGATGACTCATTGATCATCAACAATTTGAATCAGCTACTTTATGAGACGAAGAATCTTATGTCGAAGGAATTCAAAATGACTGATTTAAGCCCTGTGCACTACCTTTTGGAAATCGAGATAAACAGAGACAGAGGGAGGAGGAGTATCACACTAATTCAAGAAAGATATCTAATCAGTGTACTCTATAGGTATGGCATCGAAAACTGCAAGTCAATAGACTCGTCTATGGACCCTAGGTGTCTCAAACGCCTAATTATTCGCTCCCTTCATGGTTGTCTCTGACACCTGTCAAGACATTCCTCCATTCGATCTAAGTTAATACTTTGTTGTAGTTTTGGTAAAGATCTTGAAATTTTCTCTATGTTGGAGTGTGTTTCTTCTTCCGCACATAATCTATTCGAGAGCACCCCAACAGTTGAGACATCTATATGCCCTTTTCCAGTAACACCATTTAAAAATGTTGTAAGAGCATCCATTTGATGAACTTCAAAATCTACTACAATTGAAAATGTTAAAAGAAGTTTGTTTTTATTGGAGGTTGTAGTTGACTTGATATGACTGATTTGAGGATATTTTATATTAAGAACTATGAGTGTAAAAGCCTTTCCACCCTTTTGTCTCCATCTTGTAGTTGTAGGTTTCTCAATAAAAGATTCAAGCTCCATGCCTTCAAAAATATCTCATAACTCTTTGGCTAATAAAATAACTTTCATCTTGAACTTTCACATGTGATAATTATCATCCACTTTATCAATGAAAGATAAATTTGATGATATTGACTCCACTATAAAATTGATTGACAATGAGTGCATACGAGTAGAATAACTATTTGACAATGATAGTTCGATTGTATGAAGAACAATAACGAATGATAGAGAAAGATTGCTTCGTTGCTGATCATCAAAACTCAGATCGTAATAGCATGAATAATAGAAATGGTAGAACAAGATAAGTCATGTGTCAAATTGTCAAAGGCAGTATGTATTGTTGAATGATGAGAAATACATCCGTTGTCTAATCTAATATAAATTTCGTTCATACACAAATTGTAATCGCGATAGCTTATTAATAATCAGTCTATGCCTATGGCGTAAGAGAGAGAGAGAGAGAGAGAGAGAGAGAGAGAGAGAGAGAGAGAGAGAGAGAGAGAGAGAGAGAGAGAGAGAGAGAGAGAGAGAGAGAGAGAGAGAGAGAGAGAGAGAGAGAGAGCGACTACTCCTAAAACTTGAGCTGATTCAACTTGAAAATGAACTAATGTACTGATCTATTTATAGTTGTTGATGGCACAACCCTAACGAAATGCGTCGTTATCCACCTGGAGATAAGGGATTATTGTAGACTAATTATTGGATGTGTGTGTGTGTGTGTGTGTGTGTGTGTGTGTGTGAGAGAGAGAGAGAGAGAGAGAGAGAGAGAGAGAGAGAGAGAGAGAGAGAGAGAGAGAGAGAGAGAGAGAGAGAGAGAGAGAGAGAGAGAGAGAGAGAGAGAGAGAGAGAGAGAATTCAACATCCCCTCTTAATCTGGAACCATGAATGCCTCAATCTTCAGATTCAATATTGCACAAAATCTGTTCTGTGCATCTATACTCAATACTTTAGTAGATATATTTGTAGCCATGTAATGTGTTTGGAAAAAATTATAAGCACACCTCCTTGTTGAGAATCTTGCTTCCAACATAGTGATATTTAATTTTAAGATGCTTACTCCTAGAATGAAATCTAGGGTTAGTTGATAAAGTGATTGCACGTTGAGATGATATCACGTAAAACAAGCATGCTATTTCAGATAGATGTCCGATAACAAGTTTCTCAACCATACTGCTTCTTTAGTAGCTTGGAAAGCAACAATACACTCTAATTTTGTAGATGAAAGAGCAATGGAAGTTTGCTCATTACTACTACAAGCATGGCATCTGCCATCATACAGTGATAGCGGATTTTCCTATCCAACTTCAACCCTAGATCCAGCAAATGCAGAAAATGAATATAAATCCAAATGTAGATTTACGAGTGTCCGTGTCTCCCACCCGGCTTGTAGTTGTATATCCACTTAATATATGGAGTTGATCAATGTCGACGATTCCATCACTTCATACATGAGAGATCCTACGATAGAATGATATGGGTAGTCTCTCATCTAATTATTTTCCTCCTTTGTCTAAGGGCATTGCTCTTTTGATAATTTTAATCTTGGATCCATAGGTGAGTGAATGAACTTGCAATTCATCATATTATACTTGGTAAATATATTGAAAATGTACCTCTGTTGAGTGATGTATATCAGCCTTTTATTTTTGTCTCTATGAATATGAATTTTGAGATAGTAATGAACTTCATCCATATGTGTCACGTCAAATTATAAGGACAACATCTTCTTTGCATCTTTTATGAGATCGAGACTGTTGCTACCAATGTGTCATCAACATACAAAATAATAATCATAAAAGGTTATTGCACATACTTGAACTAAGCATTAGAATCTACAACATGTGGATTGTAACCTTGTTGAATGAGAAAGGTGTTCATTATATGAAACCAAGCTCTATTAGATTGCGTCATGCCATAAAGTGCTTCATGGAATTTGCATGCATGATTTTCCTTTGTGTACATAACCCTTTGGCTGCATCATGAAAATGTGTTCTTCAATTACTCCATTAAGGTAACATGTAATTGATGTATCTCAAGATTAGCTACATCATTATATGAAAGTAGACTTCTGATTGAAAAATGCTTGACTATTGGATAAATCCCTTGCCACTAATCTTTGATCTACACTTCCATCGGCTTTGTATTTGATTTTGAATATTAATTTGCAATCAATTATATTTCTGGTAGCAAGCAATTTGACAATAGACCAAGTCCGGTTCTTCATTAAAGAGGTTTACTCTCTATCCATTGCTTCCCTCCAATGATCTGAGTTAGTTTGAGTGACGTTATGACTCATGAATAGTTGCTATAGGTATAAGTTGAATTAGAGTTGATTTCCCCTAGGATACTCAAGTTGTAAGAAAGCTTTCACAATATAAGTCGAAGAACATAACCTCATTTGCCAATAGGACCAAGCAAAGTATAGGACAAATTTTCCATACATGACCTCATAGCTTGGTTTTGATACTATTAATAATATTTTGATGTAAATTTACGAAACACACATGATGATTAACAAGATGATTGAGTCCTCATTCCTTTGCTTGATTTTTAAAAGTTACCATTATCCTCATGTATGTATGTTATTTCTCCTCTTGTTCGTTTTCATGTATCTTCTCTTGGTACTTGTAACCTACATGATGAAGTGCAACGCTCAATCATTATGGTTCTTTTCATAGTTCCACAGTTTCTCTATTGGAGATGCTCCACACAAGCATGTGCTATGTAGTAGATGAATCTTGTTGTGGGTCCAAATACTAGCAAATGAGCTTCTTATACTAATCTAGATGGAGCAGAGCTGCAAGGCATATGTCATGCACATAATGTTCTAGCACAATTACAAAAAGGTTCCACAGTTAGACTTATCTCAATTCCATGATATTTATCATGTAGTGGCCATACAAAGATGTAGCACGATGTTAGAGCCTATTATAGATAATCAAGGTCACGCTTCTTCCTTGTTAGGAAATGAAAAGGCTTATGTTCCTCTGAAGGTTCTTTTGTCTATCAGTTTTCTAACAGACGTGTAAACGTTTATTCTCCACAAAAATCTCATTACACATTTCCTAAATCTCTAATTATGGCTTTATTAGTGATACATTTGTGGAGCAAATCCATGACGGTTCTATATGATGTTTTGTTCTATATGTTTTTCATGAAATGCATTGAGCTACCTCTTGTGGATGGTATTTTCCATTCATTGGCTTTATAGATACCTTGGGATCTCAATGGTGACATAGAAATCCTTCAACTACTGCTCTCTCTCTCTCTCATGCCTATGGCCATCGCCTCATGATGTCTTCCTTAGGTGTTATTTGATCATTTGCCTAGCTTAGATTACAATTGTTCCAGTTCCTGGTGCAGATTTTTTAGGTGCTTCGTTACTTCATAAAGCTTGGGCTCCATGCTTTACTATTGCCATCTGCTTTCCTGACAATGGCCATCTTGATGCATGTTGACCATTTCTGTTGGAGAGTTGGTGTTCTAATGTTCATGATGAGCCTTTCATGTGGTCATCTTGGGCCATACAATTGCCGCAATCTATTTTTGCTCGTAGTAGCAGTGCCAGCAAAATCCCTTACAATGCTTTCTTTTGGCATTCTAGGACTATCTGCATTGCTTGGCAGAAATCACCATTATAAGATATTCCAAATGAGCCACCCAAGGATCACCCTACTTGTACAAAGGAGACACAGGATCATTAAAAATCTTCAAGCATTTCTACAGTTATAAAAAGATTCACAGATATGGCCATTACATAAAGCCTGAAAAATGGACAATCCCCTTCAATGATTATTGAAAGATCACCATATAGAATTATAGACAAAGTCCTACAAGCAATGTACATGAATTCTCTCATGAAGAGCCCAAGCATCTAAAAATTTGCAGCTAAGCAATTAGCCTCTTTAACACTTATTTCTAGTCTTCTGGGGACTCCCGAAGAAACTTCTAGTGCATTGTTCCAAAAATCAGAGGCACAGTGTTTAGAGAGAAAATTTACTGCAGCCTTTTTCAGATGCAGGCCCCCTTTTATTGAATACACATTCTCAATGTGCACGATGTGACAGGCTAAAGCATCAAAGTTAGAGTTTGACTTTCAAAAGTTGGATTTGAATTCAGCTTAGAATTACAGCAAAGAGCATGAAGCAAATACATTAGTATGAAATCATAGATTCAAGTAGTACAAGCTTGTTTCATCCGGTGTACAGAATGCATTTGTTGTGAAAAAATTCCCACATTCCATACCGAACGTTCTTTTCTTTCACATGTAAAAAAACTAAACGATTATTGATTAATTATAGCATTCTGTACTTACAGAAGGAAATCATTCTCTATATATATATGGAACATGGGACCCTAAAAATGCATGGAGCGGCTATCTACGTATAAAAAATACACCAAAAACATCAAATAATTAGATAAGTAAAAAAGTGTGAATCCTAAATATCCTAGTAGTTAACCTATGCACGAGTAGACTCAACAACATAAAATACGAAGCCAGAAAAACTACATCAATACCCTTATCTTGCATTAGGATACAATTAATCTATAAAATAAATACCGTCTGCACCTTTCTATAGCCTAGACTTTATAAAAAAGACCCACTAGAAGTTTATGTACTCCGCTAGTTCCTATTTGTGCAGTTTCAAAAGCCAAAATGCTTTTGTGCACCTTGTAGCCAAAATCTTGTTGGCACCAAGATCATTATTTTGAAGAGACATACTTTGCCACTTGACTTTTCATATAAATTATAGCCAAAAATGTGATTGATATCTTCAATTTCAGCTATTGTATAAGTAGCAAAACATTGTCGCAGAAGATAAGTTTCCGAATACTTGCCTCTGTTGTTACTACTTGCCAGCTGCAACTATCATACTGATTATATAAATGTTCACTTTTTGGTAAGTACAATGTGAAGATCTCAAGGACGAGCTCCGATGCCTTTGTGGGCATCTACACAGGCAACATTACTGCTCCAACGATGATGGTAACTTATGTCTTGGCAGATTCTTGGCTGGCAGTTGATAGACTCTTCACAAACTCGGCAAGCTCAACGATCGTAATTTCCTCACCATCATGCGTTGCAACTAAAACGGAATCTGCAATTCCAATGAACAATCCTGCAGAGTGTGCAAGGAAAAGGCTCAATATAGAATGAAAACAAAGGGCCATTACAGAAACTAACTCCCATTTTTTACCAGACTATACCCGATTGGCAACTTCAAAACAAATGACAAGAGCCAAATGAATAAAAACAAAACAAAAAAAACCTGAACCTATGTTCCGAGGAAAACACACTAATTAGCAACAGACCATTTTCAACAACTCCAGGAATCATGTTGATGGAACACTCAAGTGCAGCGGGATCTTTAATGCCCTCTGGGAATCTGTGTGAGACATACACGGGATCAACATCACATAATGCTAAACAAAAAGAAAAATGAATGTAAGCACCTCTTTCCACAATGAAAACACAAGAAAGTAAATAGGAGTGTACTTCCAGTTTTGCAAAGTAATTTAACTTAAACATGTGAATAACGACCATGATACACATTAACCAATTGACTTCCAAAGGACTCTGGAAAGTAGAACATTAGTCATTAAAAACCCTGAAAGTAATTTCTAGGTTTTTCAAGAGGTTCACAGCAAAGTTCTTCTGATGCATTCATTGATGATTTTCAAGTTCATTTAATACTAACTAAACTATCAAAAGAAAAAAATTTGGCTATTAGGCTTTTTTCCACAAAAAAAAAATGCGATCCAGGTCGCAGATCGCTGGCATTCCGGAACGCATGTTCAGGAACATTTTTGCAGCGGATCGCGATCCCCTGCAACATTGATATACACATAAGGGCGCCACTTCAACCCCATCAAACGAATGTCTTGTATGTAACTCCTTAGGTTCCATAAAATAGATAACACTTACCAAACTCTCTGTACAAATGTACAAGACAAAGCAGGGTACCTGACATCAACCACCATATTACCCAAGTCTGTAATCACAGGACCATCTTTCCTCAATGCACTCCTGATTTCTGGCACTGTTGCAAAGAACAAAATTAAATCAAGCAGATTTGAGGCTGGCAGAAGCTTCTCATTTTTTCCTTTGGTAATCTAACATGCACCAGATGGGTCAAAAGATTCAATGACGACACATGCCTCCACCAAGAGCCACAAGTGATCGAAGAACAGGAGATATCGCGTAAGGGAGAACCTCAACCTGAAAAAAGTATATAAAAAAAAGTCAGAAATTAACGACTAGCAATGACTTAAAAGAGACCTGAGCAAAATCGAGTCTAGTAACGATACAAACACATACTTAAACCATGTAATACACCACATTGCGACCTAGGATTACAATATATTAGGAGGTAGCATCATACAGCTGTTCCCTAGAAAATCCATGGTCATTTGTGCACTTCAAAAAACACTCTCAAATTTGAAGGATTATATGCAAGGTGGCTTCTATGCAACTTTGCAAAGGCATTTAAATATCTAAAGACTGTTCCAATGCACCTTTTAACAGGTCTACATTGACAGCATACTTCTACACTGAAGAGATCAGCAACTTAGTCAGCCTCCTACAGATTGTGGAACAAGTACTAGATTACCAGCTATGCGAACATGATGGTATTTTCTGGAAATGGACATTGAAGAGATCAAGCATTTCAAGAGGAGAACAATAAAGACAAGCAACCATAGATAGCTGAATATCAACGGTGATAGAGTTGATTATTTTATTCCGACCATGTAACCCAAATATGGTTGATTGACCAAAATGTGAATACCATTTCGATTAGTTGTTTCATATGACACATGATGTCTAGGCAAGGCCAAGCAAACACAAACAATCCTTATGCATAGGAACCACCAATTCTGTGAAAACTCAGGAATAGTTTCAGAGGTGTTCGTTGACTCATCACATAGTCTAATGGCATCTTCTCTTCCACATCAACTAATTTATGAGTCTACTAATCATTTTATCATATTTCTGAGAACTTTGTGAAAAATTGAAACCAATGCATGAAACAATGATGAGCAATAGCCAACCGGAAGAGGAAAAGACAGTCCCAGCTCAGAGACAACTTTTGTCTGATCCACCAGAATGACACACTTGCCAGACATATTATCAACAACCTGCAGTACAACAAAAACAGAGCATTATTTGATAAGCAGATGCTCTCTGTCTCTCTCTCTCTCTCTCTCTCTCTCTCTCTCTCTCTCACATCCCCCCTGCTTCTGCCTCTCCCCCAGGGCTCTTCCTCCTCTCTCTCCCAGCACTCTTCCTCCAGTGCCCCACTGTTATGTACCATAACGGTACGCCCTTCAGTGACGGCCTCGTAAGAGGCTAGACGCAAGTCTGTGGCGTTATTGACATGTTTTTTGTGCCACGCGTCACCATCATAGGTGGTCACGTGTCGCCGGCGGGACCGTGCTTGATGGGACCCACTATGCTATGTCCATATAGTGCTGGGGCTTCCCTTTTACCATTCACTCAGTCTACCCGGGAGCTGGTGGATGGAGAGCACGTGCAGTAGCCAGGATGTATCTCCATGCCAGGAGATGTATGCTAGGGAGAGCCAAGAGTGATGGCTAGTGTTAAGGGACACTAATTATAACCGGAGGCTTGACTAGGCATGTGGATGTTGATAGCTCCAGTGCACGGGGGTGGGTTGACAGTGACCCTATGGATGTAGTGCGTTGTCACTGGTTTAGGGTGTGTGTCAACCTTCAAGGCAATCGGAAATTCAAAGAGTTGCAACATTTGGTATCAGAGCCACCAAATTCCTTTTAGGTGCACATGTTTCCTTTACATCTTTGCAGTTTTAAAATTCCTCTTGGGAAGGTGGCTTTGTGTTGTTATAACCTTTGTCTCATATTTAGGTTGTGAAATTTGATTTTGAAGGAAACTAGTTTTCTTTGTAAACTTTCTGTTTCCTTGACATTGATTTCTTTCCTTTTATACCTTTAAATCTTTTTGGTTCTAAGTTTTGCAAGTTTCTGGTTTCTTTAAAACCATGTGTTTCAAGATTATGGTAGAGAATTATATGTTTTTGGCATGTAATTCATTGGGGTTTAGTTATTTAACCTTATTTGTTCCCCCACCCCCCTTTTTAATTTTTAAAAAAAAAGTTATTCTCTGGGCGCTGGCACGTGCCAGCGTTTCGGGCCAGCTGCCCAAGCTTCTCCTTAGCTGGTCCGTACAATCTGTGGACGGCCGGGGGAGGTTCATACCCCCCCTCTTGATGTTGACCTGCAGTGCTACTGCAGCACCACGGCTGTTGAGGGGGGGGGGGGGG
The DNA here is from genome assembly GCA_029204225.1 of Diphasiastrum complanatum. Taxonomy (NCBI): domain Eukaryota; kingdom Viridiplantae; phylum Streptophyta; class Lycopodiopsida; order Lycopodiales; family Lycopodiaceae; genus Diphasiastrum; species Diphasiastrum complanatum. The sequence goes on along the minus strand of CM055097.1, from coordinate 7,802,411 downwards.
GGGGGAAGGGGGGGGGGGGGGTGTTACATCCCCTCCCTTGTGTACTTTTCTGGTGATTTCTTTATAACCCCTTCCTCCTTTGTGATTCCATAAAGTAAGTTTTAAAACCCCAATGAAAATTGATTTTTAAGTTGAAACTTAGAACTCCTTGTTGAAACCAGAACTGCTTGAGCTTAATTTTGTGGCTTAAAAGATTGAAACAAGAATCGTCCTTGATTGTTTGTCCTTGCAGATCGTACTGCCTTTCCTCCCTCTCTATACCCGCACATCTCCAAAGAGATGTGGTACGTAGGAGGTGGGAGAGGAACCAAAACAAAGTTTAATATCTCTTTGGAGTCCATGGGCCATGTGGCACTTATTTTGCCCCCACATGGAAGGAAAACTCTAGAAGGGACAAACGGGGCGACATTCACAATCAGTCATAAAACAATTAAATCCATAGTTGCACTGCGATTCAGAATCGCGGTCCAAATCACGATTCAGGATTTTCCCAGAATCGTTTTTTTTTGGGCAATATCGGTATCAGATGAAAGCTCTAATTAAGAGCCGAATGTTTCGGGTGCAGGATGGTCCAGTTCAGGTGCATTAATCCATGTTGGGTTCTATCAAGGACAAAAATTCAAAACTAACCTCTAGCCTGTTTGTTACGAACACAGATGGTTCCAGTGGGATAGAGACAGAGAGTTGTAGAGCAATTGTACCTCGCTTTTTGCTTTGGGGGGGGGTTGCCCCCCGATCCCCCCATTGGACCCCCCCGGCGACAGTAGCGGTGGGAGCACAACCCCCCATGCACCCCCTCGTAGATAAAAATGGGATCCAAATGCACGCCGATAAGGGCCCAATATTTATGCCCCCAAATGTAGGCACATTGCACTCACATCTCCAGTGAAATGATTGCAAAAGTGATCATCATCCATAGAGTTGATAGCCCAAACGGTAGCATTAACAATTACTGAGAACCAAAGCAAATAACAACCAAATAGCTACTGACTTTGATCTGTTTGTGCCCTATCTACTGCACTTATGGGAGGCAAAACGCTGGTTTGACCATTGCTCCCCTAGAAAATTTCAGCCATAAGCTATTTTTCCAAAAAAAAGAATTCGTTTTTTTTTAACGATTTGCTGTCCGAATCGCGATTCGAGAATCGCAAACCCAGCGAATCGCGATTCGCTGCAACTATGATTAATCTACGAATTGTTTATCTACAAACCTCAACTCAGATGAAACAGAGAATTATGCAAGCGACACGACACGACAATGCACACTGGAATGAATTCTATTAGTTTGAAAGAGTGTACATGTCCTAATGCTTGCAGATGTGCAATCTCTCTAAGACAATTCTCTGGAAGAGAGAGAGAGAGAGAGAGAGAGAGAGAGAGAGAGAGAGAGAGAGAGAGAGAGAGAGAGAGAGAGCGCTCAATTTCGCATTAATTCACACAGTCATTGGATGATTTGTCGATTAGCTATGCGCTATCGAATATATAGACATGGGAGTTGTACAATGAAAAGAATGCTTAATTAATGCCTTTACAAGATGGATCAAGGCTAGTATTCAGCTGTTGACAGTCACTATCTAATAGAATCTTATCCTGTTGAAGATCCTGCCTGATCGTGAAAAATAAGGTCGAAAATCGATCAGGGTCGAAAGATGGTCGAATCAAATCAAATCGATGTCGATAGTTGATCGTCACATAGGCTTCGACAATGACGATGATCGATAGGCGTTGAGAATTGTTTGACTTGGACTCGAATATAGTGCTAGAGTATAGATTGATTTTTTGCATCAATGGATCGGTAAGCTACTTGTATCCTCTTCTTCATGATGTAGGACTGCATATTCACTTGATTGAACTCCTTGAGGCAAATCGGCACCTTTTAGCTTCGTCACAAATGACATCACTACTTGTAATGATCCTCCTTGTCTTGGGTTCACCTAGCGTACATGCTTTGGAGGTTAGTAAATTTCCAAGAAGAATGCATTTCAGAGATTTTGGATCAAGTTTCCTTCGCCTCTTATCCAACATAAGAACATACGCAATACAACCAATGACCTTAGATGTGCAACATTCGGCATATGTCCACTACAAGTCTCTATGGGAGTCATACCTTCTAAAGCTTTGGTTGGAAAGTGCTTTTGACGGTATGATGAGGTTTGAACTGCTTCACTCAATAAATGACTGCTCAAGTTGAGGGTGCTTTAAGCATGCTTCGCTTTGATTCCACAATTCCATTTCATCCTAGAGTATATGGGACAATAAGTAGATGTCTAATCCCATGTTCTTTGGGACAAGAATTAGGCTCACCAAATTTGGATTCACCTCCACCATCCATCCTTTTGATTTTGATCCTCTTTCTAGTCCGATTTTCCATGAGGTTCATAAATTGAACAAAGAAAGAGAGTGCTTTTGATAATAAGAGATGGTGACTTCACGTAATTAAAGGAGAAAACACATTTGATTAGAACTTCTCCAAAAAGCATTCAAATCGAAAGATTTTTGGTTCCACACATGGGCAGTAACATCCTTCAAGCAATGATCAATTCACTTCTCTGACCAAAAATCATTTAGTATGTTGGATTAACACTCTGTTTTCTGGTTTCTACACATCCTACAGAGTGGGACAGCCTTAAAATAGGGTCCCCCAAGGCTTAGGGCTGTCCCTGAGGCCAAAAGTCAATTTTAAATGTAAAATGAAATACAATAAGCTTTTTTAGTGAAGTTCTGATGTGAATTCCCTTTGGGTCCCTTCACCCTTCAAGGCTGTCAGCGCACTATGAGGAACCTTCAATTTAGAATTCTTCAATGCCATTGGGTTGAAATACTTCATGGTCCCCCAACTTTCACAAACTTGGGGCTTATTTTTCAAACTTTGAAGTCTTCAAGTAAAAAGAAAAACTGGACCCTTCAGTGAAGGTCTTCTCTCCCAGAGTGAGTTGGCTTGAAGCCACGATCAAACAAAGATTCAAATAGCGAATCTTTTCAGTTCCTCCTTGTGCAGTGGCTCTGCCTTGGCTTCTACAAACTTTTCTCATGCTGAAAATCAGGCTGATATTCAGCAGATTTCATCGCTACCTTACCTGAGTGCCTGAATTGTTCTCCTCAAGGGCTGTGCCATGAATCTTCACACTGATCCTTCCACAAAACAAGTCAGATTCTGCTCTTCCATATTTGGGAAACAATCAGATAAAAAATCGGCTATAAACTTCAAATCAATGCACAATACGAACAGAAAAGCTAGTGACAATAGTTTTTTACTTTTCCTTTTTGTGACTTTTTGGTTCCCTCGCCTATTTCAGGTGTGCTTTGTAAAGGTCTACTGAACTATTTAAGGAGTACAATTCAAATCCTTGGACTTCTAAATTATCTCCAAGTGTAGCTTCTAGTATGTTTCTGAAAAGATTGAATCAAAGAGTATAACAACTGTACCGCTACGATTAGTACCAGATTCTGCCTAAATTCTGATTACAGAAGTTTGGTAGTCTTTTTACTCGAATCTGTGTTAAAAAAACTGAACAAAATCTAACTAAAAAGCATAGTTGGTGAGCAAAAATGCACTACTAAAGATAGAAAGAATAAACACAAACTAGTTGGCGACGACTTTTATAGATATCTATATATCTCTCTCTATATATATCTCTCTATATATATACTAATAAAGAGTGCCCGTCGTTGACAGGCAAGGGCGGCCGATCTAAGCGACGGCCGATAATTTGTATCTTGTTGACGGGCGATGATTTTCCGATGATTTGGAAATTTAGTATGTCCTCGTTGACGGGTGGAAGATGTATGTGTGTACGTGGCCGAAGTGTGCCAGCCGACGTATCACATTGTTTGGGAGGGGGAGGCATTTTTGGGGAGGGGGAGGGGGAGTGTCGCATTTTTCTAGAGGGGGAGGGCCAATGTCACGAAAATTTCGCGAGATTTCCCTAAAGGTTTAAAATACCTCGAAACGCGAATATACCTCGAAAATATTTTCTGGAGGGGGAGGCCCTCGAAGAATGCGACACTGACCCTCGAAAAGATACCTCGAACCTCGAAAAGTACCTCGAAAATACCTCCAAAAATTGAAATCTTCGAAAATTCGTCTCTCCACAAATTGAGACACTGACCCTCGAAAGTACCTCGAAATACCTCGAAAATACATCAAAAAGTACGTCGAAAATACCTCGAAAAATTGAGACACTGACCCTCGAAATACCTCGAAAGTACCTCGAAATGTACCTCGCAAATACCTCCACAAATTCGTGTCTTGAGTCTTCGTCTCTCCACAAATTGACAATGACCCTCGAAATGTACCTCGAAAATTTGGGGTCCAAAAATTGAGTCTCGAAAATTTGGAGACTCCAAATTTTTGAGTCTAGAAAAGTTTGAGTTTCGAGTCTCTCCACAAAATTTTGTCTCTGCACAAATTGTCTCGAAAATTTGGAGACTCCAAAAATGACACAAAATTTTCGAAACACAAAATTTTCAAGTCTCGAAAATTTCGCGTCTCAAAAATTTCTCATCTCCACAAATTGTGTTCTCGAAAATTTAGAGACTCCAAAATTCGAGTTTCGAGTCTCGAATATTTCGTGTCTCGAAAATTTCGAGACTTAAAACATTGAAGTCTCCAAAAATTCGAGTTTTGAGTCTCGGAAATTTTGTGTCTCCAAAAATTGAAACCTCGAAATGTACCTCGAAAATATCTCCAAAAATTCGTGTCTTGAGTCTCCAAAAATTCGTTCCTCCACAAATTGAGTCTCGACAATTTGGAGTCTCCAAAAATTGAGTCTCGCAAATACCTCGAAAATGCCTCGAAAAGTACGTCGAAATACCTCGAAAAATTGAGACACTGACCCTCGAAATACCTCAAAAGCACCTCGAAATGTACCTCGAAAATACCTCAAAAATCCGTGTCTCGAGTCTCCAAAAATTCGCCTCTCCACAAATTGACAATGACCCTCGAAATTGAGTCTCCAAAAATTGAGTCTCGAAAATTTGGAGACTCCAAATTTCTGAGTCTAGAAAAATTCGAGTTTTGAGTCTCCAAAAAATTCATCTCTCCACAAATTGTCTCAGAAATTTGGAGACTCCAAAAATTCGAGTTTCGATATAGACATATAGATAGATATGTATGTATGTATGTATGTATGTATCTCTGAGTTGCCCCGCAAGTTCCAGGGCCTATACCGTTCCGGACAACAGAATGCTGTCCGAAACCACATTTAAAAAAAATTTCAAATATGTATTAATAAAATATATATGTGGGTGTTATATACATTAGAAATGAAGTATATAAAATTTTATATACTGTTTTTTTATTGGAAAAAGCAAAAACATTTAAGTTTTAAAATAATTTGCCGAATATCCAGCAAAAGAAATGTGCACAATATCAAGCAAAAATTAGACTGATACAGTTAACATGTGATAAAAATAGGGTCCCTGTAGTGTTCAAAAAAAATTCTAAAGACTACCATCATATCCCCCATAAAATTTCCTCTTCTATGGCATTTGTAGATCCACCAACCTACTCCAGTTAGTAGCTTGTGTCCCACACAAGTAGCTAAGTACCCAAGTGATATTGGAGTCATTAACAAATGCGGGGATGCCACTAAACAACAACATAAGCATTGCTCTTTAGCAAACTTGAATGGATTAACATTAAAAAATCCAAGTTAGAAAAACTTATCACTAAAATCATGTCGTTTACAATCAAAGCTCCAAAACAACTTCAAATCCTATGTAGATTGATGACCATAATTCATGGCATTCAATGCAATCTCAAACATCATCAAGGGCGAAGTTTGGCTTTCAACAACATGGCTCACTGGTAACATTATGATGAAATTATGGCTTGAAATAAAAAGAATCAAATGTTGCACAAAAAACCTCGATTCAAATGACTTGCCTTCTCCATGGTGTGAGCTGCTCCACCTCCCTATCATAATACAAATTTGAGATAGATTTAGAACATGAACCCCCTTGCATTTTGAAAATCTCAACATAATCAAATTTTTAACCAAAAAACTTTCGACAACTATCAAATTGACTCATTATTTCAATTGTCTACCAGTTAGAGATTATCAAACATAAATTCAGTCCCTTTGTAATTCAATGTAGCATGTTATATACCCATGTTCACAATATAGCAAACCAAATAGTTTTCATCATTTAGATACCTTTAAGGAAGCAATCGTAGTATACCAAATAGTTTTCTTCCTTTAGATGCATTTTAAGTCCATATAGAAGAATGTTTGGAACGATCAGGTTTACATTGCGACTATGATATCAAATAATCCACTGGCCATTTACCTTGATAAGATTCATTGAGGCCTCGACCTCATCTGCTCCATCAAATGCAAGGTCAATGTGGTTGACATCATTCAAGTCCACCTAAAAAATTCAAAACACGATGAGAGTTTCTCAAACCACTTATGTTTATTGATCAACTTGAAAGAAATAGGCAACACTTGAATTAGCGAATTGTTTGAAAACTTTTAGCAACCTTTTTTTGGATTTGAGCTAAAATTCAACATTATAGAAGACTCACCGTCTTCACCCCAAATTGTCGAGCAAGTACACGAGATTGATAGCTAGTTGGAACACCTATAACATCCTTTAGCTGCAAGAAACATCCACATGCTGTCCAATATGAACATATGTATCTACTAAAAATGGAGCTAAGATTGGCAACTTTACTAAAAAATGTTAAGGGAAAAGAAAAACTAGTCACAAGAAATTAGGTAAACAATCAGAGTTCAACCTTTCTATATTTGAATTTCAGCACCCTAAAAATGTTATGGATGCACTTTAGTCGTTGAACTTTTATTGGACCCTGGAAATATGGTGCAAAATGTACAGCTTGGATGACAACCAGAGATGCGGTTAAATTGATTATTCGCTTTGCTTCCTTGAAGAGTCGTAGAGAGGATTTGCATTGTAGAGTCAAATTATGCAATACTACCATGTATATGGATGATGACCATACATACATCCAGGTTGAGGAAGGACGTAAAGCCTTCCAGAAGGCACGAGATTATGGCAGACGGGCGATATATCGGGACGGAAGTGTGCACTTTATTGATAGCGCCCCTAGTACTTCCCAATACTAGGGACTTGAGGTCCCTAGGTTTGAGAGTACCACGGGGGCCCATCCACACCATCTCCAAATAGGAGTATGGAACTGCGATGGTATATATTCATCCTCCACAGCGGGCGACCTTATTGACTTAATTATCGGACAGGATGTACTGCTTTCCATGGAAACTCATGAGAGTCAAGAGTGAGGATTACCCACTTTTCCAGGATATAGATGGGATTCTGTATACAGGCCTGAGACTAGATCAACGAGTGGTTGTGGCTCTGGAGGGGTCACTTGCCTATACAAGAAGTCTCTTCACCCGCTCATTGAGTTCATCAAACATGACAAGCATGCACGCTATATTTGGATTCGCATTGTTGGACAGGGACCTATTTGTTGTTGCATGCTACTTTCCCCCAGAGTCAAATTCTTTTGTTGAGGGCTCTCCTTACCTTGACCTCTTATTGGATATTGTCAGATTTGAAGAGCATGGACATATTTTCCTCATTGGGGATTTTAATGCCAGGACGGCTTTATGACAGTCAGAGTTTCATGATATTATCGACCAACTCCGCTTTCATGCCCTTGACAGTGATGAGATGGGTGTTACTAGAATTTCCTAAGACAAATCAGGAACTATTACCCCATATGGTGAGTACTTATTACAGTTTGGGGAAGCCCACGAGGTTAGCCATTTACAATGGCCTATCTTGTTGGCCAAATTCTGGCAAATGTATTTCTCACACTCACAATGGCAGTCATAGTGTCATCAATCACCTTATGGGGTCACCATCCTCCATATCACTCATCTATCATTTTCATATCTCTCCCACTACCCTCTTTCATCACTCTTTCCTCTCTTTCGCTATTGGCCACATCCCACCCCCTCAATCATCTTCTCACCCAACGCTAGCCTGTGCACCCAGATACACATTCAACCCTCTATATAGACCAGTCTACCAGGAGTCTCTTGCCTCATTACTCAATTCCTTTCCTCATGATAGTCCACTAGAATCACAAGCTGCTTTGCTTACCAAATCTCTTCACACAGCCACCTCACTACCTTTTCTTCTAAGCCTCATAAGGGCAAAATCCACACATTCTTCATCACCTCACTCTCTACACCCCCCATGGTATGACGCGGAATGTTGCTCCTTCATCATATTGTCACTCATGCATGTACTCATCCATGTCACTCATGCATGTACTCATGCCCTTCACCTCCTCCGCTTCTCCTGACAATCATATAATCATACACTCCATCGTAAAAAATGTACCTATGATGACTCCGAGGAAAACACCTTGTTGACCTTCTTTGAAACTCTTCCTCTGGCACTTTTTGGCTTGAGTTTATTCCTCATGCCCCACCACCTCTCCTGGATGACCTCCACATTTGGGCCGATTATGCTAGCCTATACACCGTACCCACTGACTCACCCATCTTTATCTCTCCCCAACCATTTGAGTTCACCTTCTTCACCTCTAATATGGCCCTTGCGGCCATTAGGAGATTGAGGACCCATCGGGCAAGAGATATTTGAGGACCTTGAATCTGACCTACTAATTTATGCTGGCGATTTACTTGCCCCACCCTAGCCACTCTCCTTAATCACGCTATTGCCTTTGGCTTCCCATCCTCGTGGTGCACCAACATCATCCACCCTATTCATGAAAATGGTGACCCCATGATCCTTGGTAACAATCACAGTCTTATTTGAACATGTTCTCGCAAAGCTATATGGTACCATCCTTCCGTCTACAGTGAGCTCAAAGGCCGAGTTCAGGATATGCTTTGGGCCAAGCGGGGGTCTGAGCCCATTACTCTACCACCAACCATATCTTCGCTCTTCGAGATCTTATCGAGGAAGCTAGGCATAAGAAAGAGAGGGTTTACCATTGTTTTGTGGACTTCAGGAAAGCCTTTGATTCTGTCCCACGCTCTTTGCCCATTCAGAGACTTCGTGACCTTGGTTTCTCACTAACACTTTTTTGAGAGAGTTTTGAGCTATTTTTTACACAACAGTGGTATTTCTGAGCATATTTGGAGCACCATTGGGGTGAATTAGGTGTTGCTCTCTTTCACCAATTCTCTTTGGATTATTTATTGATGAGTTGGAGAGGGTCATTTCACAATGTGGTGGATCTGGTTGTAGACTAGGTGACATTTTAATTGCCATTCTTCTTTATGTTGATGATCGGGTACTAGTCTCTCCGGCTAGAGAGGGGTTACACCGACAGTGGGATTGCCTACAGGCCTATCATCAGGTGGATTATGTGGCAGCCACTTGTACCTTTTGAATTCCAAGTGGCAATCACATATACAGCTTGTGTACTAGCTGTCTCCTTGAGAATTGGTGGGTGGTTTCTCCTTGCATGAAAAAGTAAAAGCTTGGAAGGCTGTGGGATGGTGGATAGCCATCCTTCCTCTTGCTCTTCTCATTCGTTCTTTCAATTTTCAGGATTCTCTTATGTTGTGGCAGCCATGGACAATACCTCAGCTTGTTGATTATCATGTAAAAGTTTCAAAGTGAGTTGATCTTGAGTGAGCCTCTTCCTTCCATCAGCTGTATACTCTTCTTGTTTCCTTCTTCTATCATGGAGCCCACTCAATCTAAGGATGATGAACCTATGACTACCCCTACAATTCAAAATGTCGAAGCTCTTATGTTGGCAATCAATAATCTTCAACAACAGGTTATTGATATGCAGGCAAACCATAATAAGGAGCAGTAGGAGTGGAGGGATTTGGCACAATCCAGGCAAGCTTTGCACCATCCTCTCTTCACACCAGATCTTTTTTCAGGAGAGAAGAAAGATAGATCCCCCGATGCCGTGATTCCGTGGTTTGGATCGATGGAACTTGTAGTGGGTTTCTTTCCTTGCCTAACCTGAATCCAAGATCTAGTCAATCTAGCATCAAAAAGACAGAGTTAGTTGTCACGCGTAGGTTCGTTCCCATGAGAGCGATAGTATAGTTCAGATTTCAACATGAATGGAGGATCTAACACTAACATCCATTAACACTAAGCATTAACACTCCATCCATTAACCCTACTTCCATTAACCCTAAATCCACAACAATGATAGAAACTTACTCTTCTCTCTCTCCCTTTCTCTCTCACAAAAAGCATAAGAAATAGCAATCCCAATAATGATCAGATCCAACAATTAGCAAAATCCAAAGAAAGCATGAGAAATGGAGGAAAAGAGAGGAAGAGCAAGGACATTCATCAATCCATTTCTAAAGAGAACCAATCTGCTTTATTGAAATGAGGAAATGAACATCAGGAGCAACTCGAGTTGGTCCCTTTTTATAGTAGAGAGGAGGACCCTGGCCTCTGAATCCTATTGGTCCAGCCTTGCCTCTCTTTTTATTCAAATTTAAAAAAGTGTGGGAACCATCAAAATTGGAGGGAAACCCAACTTTATTCACTAACTTGACATTTAGGCCCTGCGACATTAAAAGTCCCGCAAAAAGGCCTAAAGTCCTTTTATTAACTTTTAACTAATCAATCAAATAACTATGTGATCATTGGGTTGGACTTACACACACAGGGTGCCAAATCCCTCTCATTTATTAACTAGGGTTAGGGTTGCCTTGGGATCCGCAAACCCTCCAACAGTATCCCCCACCAAAACTGGTGGCGGTCCCACGACACCTGCAATATGCAATTATTGGGGACTTTTATTGGCTTCGCGCCAAATCTTAATTAAATGATACTGCACCTTCTCCATAAAGTCAGTATTGAAATCCAAATTATGTGGCAGGAAACAACGGTGGGCTCCGGCAATCCACTTGGAAGTTGTCCATGAGGTGAAGCAGGATTCCCAAGAGCCTCCCATCATAGCCGCACGGAAATACAGTCGAGCAATCGGCAGTTGATCTTTGATTTGCTCTGAGGCCATCGGCTTATTTGGATTGAATGCCAGGGTAGGAAGGCAATCGTCCCATTTGGTTGCCACTGACGCCAACAGAGTTAGATCTTTTGCAAACATTGCCGATTGTCGCACTGTTGGATCCGGAGAGTGGACATACTCTCTCTGATATGCTTGTAAGGCCCGGTGGAAGTCCACTGAAATGTTCCAGCTGTAAGGCTGATGGATGATTGGCCAATTGGGCGTATGGATGGTGATTTTATCCATAGCCAATCCCAAATCTTTCCATTTTTGTCTTCGCGGCATTGGCACGTAATAAGGATCTACCCGCAACTGGCGAGGGCTGGCGACGTAACTCCTAATTGATTCCGGAGTTTTCTCAAAAACCGTGATTCTCCATGCCGGCTGCTCTCCCAGTGCAGGTATTTTGTCCAATTCTTTGCCGGCCTCGATCTCGGAGGTCTTGATTTCATTATAGGGAGAGACATTCTATTGTTTATGGTGACACATGAGAGCCAGGTCAAAGCACTACCTACATTTTTAGGATATAGATCCAGGACAGAGATGAGAGCCATGAGTGGCAGAGGTTCAAGTGGAGTTGCATGCTTGTATTGAGAGACATTATATCCAATCATGGAGTTCATCAAATATCAGTTATATCTACGTTCGCCTGTCAAGAAGCAACATTGGCTTGGAAAAAGATTTTTTTAATTGCAGGTTGCTACTTCCCCCCAGACTCCTCTTCCGTTGTGGAGGGTACTGGTTCTCCATATGCTAATCTTTCTGCAGATATTATTAGATTGGTTGATCGAGGGCATGTCTTCTCACTAGTGACTTTAACACCATGGATTGCAGCTTGGTGAAGCCCATGAGTTAGCCATTTATAATGGCCAAGCTTGTTGGCCTGATTCGAGCAACTACACATGTTGTAAAGTTACCTTTACAAGCCTTACTTCCGACGCCACCGGCGCCAGTATTGTCCCCGGCGCCAGCAGCGCCCCTGCTGCTCCCGGTGCCGCTCTCGGCACCACTGTGACCAGAATCCAACCGACGCCAAGTTCCTATGGCTGAAAATCTTTGATCGGTTCTAGCGAAGTCCAGAGAGCTCAGATCGATGTGCAATCACCTCACACGATCTAGGCATGATTAAAGGAAGCCTAGGGATCAATAAATTCTAGAGAGAGAAAATGACTTTCTAGAGAGAGAAAACGTGCTTTACCAGCCTCGACAAAGCACTTGGTATGAGGGGAGGTGGCGAATCCCACCAATACTATAGGGGAGTGCGGGTTGCGACTCAGGGCGAGCTCCAACCAAGTCTCAGCCTACCTTGCTGGAATGTTGTCCTGGCGCCCGCCTTGGCATGCCAGCGCCCCGGAGACTAGGGTCGGTCACACACTTGAAATGTAACCTTCTCAGATTTATCAATAAAGTGGGATTTTCCTCAAACTGACTCTGATTTGGAATGGATGTTACTCGTTTGTAACGAAGCTTCGAGTTGGTTAAGTTTGATGTATGTCAGGCAGCTTGCTTGGAGAGAAGTCACCCATGTCAGGACCCTCGATCTGGCATGGCGCCAGGTTGGATCCCAATGTTGGTTTCGGAACTTCAAGTTGGTTAAGTCTGATCGTTGTTGGCGAGTTGGCTGCTTGTATGTCAAGTGAGTTGGGACGGCAAGAGTTGAAGGCTGGGAAGCTAAGTCGTGGTTCACGGCTCCCTTTGGGATGCCTGCGCTACATGTGGTATCAAAGCCGACTGGCCGGTCAGCTATGCGGATCTCACGGAAATGGCCATGATTTGGGGTTCATCAAGACAACTGTTGTGCAAGGTGCTGCCCACAGTGTAAGCATGGGTGCGTCCACGGTCGGGGTGGTCGGCAGAATGGGGGACTTGATGAGTCAAGGTGCTGCCCTTGAGGTGTAAGCACGGTCAGTTCTCGCAGTTCGGCCTGGCGCTGTCTACATAGGACAAATGAGGCAGTGTGCTGCCATTAGGTTGGTGTAAGCACGGTTTGTGCCTTGTGGAGTGCGGGGCGACAGATTCAAACTGTACGGGTTAACCATTGATACAGAGATGCTGCTCGAATTCGGGTGTAAAGCACGGGTGGTTAGCTGCCGGTGCGGGATAGCTGCCGATCGTTTAGCTATAAGGGCTATCGACCAGAGTTGGTGGGGCGTGACTGAGGCAATGTGCTGCTTAATGGTGAAAGCACGGATAGTTGGATGGATGTTCTCTGTGGGTTGATTCTGTGATCGATCTGTATGGGCGTGGCCAGGCAAAGGTCCTTTGGCAGGGCTATCTCAAAGGGGGACCTTGTCTTTGTTACCTGTTAGTAAACCTGCCTGAGTGTCTTGCTTGTATGTATTCGTGGTGAGTCTTAGTACTCGTGCTTTGCCTGGTTTGCATGATTGCTTGTGATACAAGGAGCTGATGGCTCGAAAAGGAACCTTTCTTTTGAAGGCTGATACCATCAAACAAAGAGGACTATAGAATCTGTGGGGCGGATTCGCAGTTCAAGTACTCGCACGTGAACGGCAACGAAACGACTCGATGTTTGCAAAGGATGGATGGCTAGCCTGTTTTTTTGGGTTAGTTTCATTTGCGACAGCGCCCACCAGACGCAAGCAGGAAGTAAAAGTTGGAAAGGGCAATTTCAGGGGAGATCTTCTATGGAGCAGTTGGTCTTCATTTGGGACGGCCACCTTCGGAACTGAAACTCACTGAGCATGGGTGATATCCAGTATCAGTTGGGTTTTTCCTCAAAGGGGAAAGACTAGGATCCTCTTCATAGATTGGCAACAAGTTAGATCAAGCCATAATCCTAGCAGATGGAAAGCAAAGTGTTGGAAAGGCTTTCTGTTTGAGAACTCTACTCTAAGTCCGGTCAGCTGATTTTTATAAGTGGAGGGGAACTATCACACACACCCCTCGCTTGGTGCAAATGTTGAATGAAAGTTTATCAAAATGGGGCAAAATCAAGGCAACCTAGTCATACTCACACGAGGAGACTGGCGAACTTTGAACCTAATAAGTTGACAAGTTTTTGTTGTGGAAAGGAAAGCTTGTCATAGGCTTTCTCTGGACCAGCAATGAAGCTAAGTGAGAGGTGCATTGCGGAGTACTCAATCTTTGCCTACCTTAAAGAGCCAAAAAGGAAAAGTATCAAGATCAGGCTGGGACAAGGAGAGAAATCCAGGTGCGAAAGCAACAAGGCACAGAGTGGACCATAAAGTGGGCAATCAAACGATAAATCCTTTGGCTCAGGGAGCCTTGATACCTGTGCAGAACTGATCAAATCAGGAGCTCAGGGAGCTCAACACAAAGTGCATCAAGGACAAATCAAGGACTCAAAGGAGTTCCAAAGTCAAAAGTCAGAAGTGACAGGGGCGAACATTTCAACGAAAGGCCTCTGTCACTAGTTAATAAGGTTCTTGGGTTTTACGTAAGCGACATAAAATCTACGCTTTTCCCAGGCAAAGTAATATTTTCAAGTTATGTAATTTTTCAATACAAAGAGCTGAGTCTCCGACTTGTGGTGTGCCAGCTTCAATGTTAATAACAAGTGGCCTATGAATTGAGTACTGTGCCAAGTAGATCAAATGTATAGTTAATTTTAATTGGGAGGCACCTTTACTTTAATTTGACATCTGATGAGGACATCAGATTTTATAAAGGTGGGGTGGATGTTGTAAAGTTACCTTTACAAGCCTTACTTCCGGCGCCACCGGCGCCAGCAGCGCCCCTGCTGCTCCCGGCGCCACTATGACCAGAATCCGGTCGGCGCCAAGTTCCTATGGCTGAAAATCTTTGATCGGTTCCAGAGAGCTCAGATCGATGTGCAATCACCTTACACGATCTAGGCATGATTAAAGGAAGTCTGGGGATCAATAAATTCTAGAAAGAGAAAACGTGCATTACCAACCTGGGCAGAGCACTTGGTATGAGGGGAGGTGGCGAATCCCACCAATACTATAGGGGAGTGCGGGTTGCGACTAAGGGTGAGCTCCAACCAAGTCTCAGCCTCCCTTGCTGGAATGTTGTCGTGACGCCCGCCTTGGCATGCCAGCGCCCCAGAGACTAGGGGACACAATTGAAATGTAACCTTCTTAAATTTATCAATAAAGTGGGATTTTCCTCAAACTGACTCTGATTACCTTTTGGGTTTCAGTGTTCGATAAAAGCGCCAGTTGTAAGGCCGCTTCAAACTTTTTGATCTGGCACATAGCTGAGGGTCGTATCCCGGGACGCCAGCGGTATGCCGTCCAGACCATTCGGTCCGTGGCGCCAGCGGAATGCTGTTGGGACCATTTGGTCCAGGAACTGGTTGTTTCCATATTTGTCGCGGCTTGTGGTTCTGAGTGTTCCTTGCATGAACGTGAATGGGTTGAGCTCTTGGGGAACGGGCTCTAACCTGCCGGCTGAGTTGGATGGCTTGCTTGGGTGGAAGTTACCTGTTTATGGCTGTCCAGTCTGGCGTGGCGCCAGGTTGGCTTCCAGTGCTCGTGACAAAGCTTTCAGTTGGTTAAGTCTGATGTAAGTCAGACCGCTTGCTTGGAATGGATGTTACTCGTTTGTAACGAAGCTTCAAGTTGGTTAAGTTTGATGTATGTCGGGCGGCTTGCTTGGAGAGAAGTCACCCACATCAGGACCCCCGATCTGGCATGGCACCAGGTTGGATCCCAATGTTGGTTTCGGAACTTCAAGTTGGTTAAGTCTGATCGTTGTTGGCGAGTTGGCTGCTTGTATGTCAAGTGAGTTGGGACGGCAAGAGTTGAAGGCCGGGAAGCTAAGTCGTGGTTCCCGGCTCCCTTTGGGATGCCTGCGCTACAACATGCCATCCCCACAATGGCAAACACTGGGTCAGGGACTACCTCGTGGGGTCACCATCCCTTATCTCATTGATCTCACGCTTCCAGATTCTCCCCACTACTCTCTCTAACCACCCTTTCATGTCTTTCCATCTACATTCTCTACTAACCTAACCACCTCCCTCTCACTCCTTCATTGACCGTGCACCCAGATATACTTTCACATACCTATATCAAGACGTACCAACATGCCCCTATTTCCTTACTACGCCACTTTTCCCATGATAGCTCATTGGAAGCAAAGGCTGACTTTCTCACCACATCACTTCATACCGCTGCTTCATTGTCCTTCCCATCGAAAACCTATCGACATCCTTCCAGCTCCTCTCGTCCCATTCGAGCTCCTTGGTTTGATGACGAGTGTCGTCCTTGCACCCCTATGTTGCTCATGCACGTCTATATGAACCAATTGCTCATCGTACTGCTCCAGATATCTCCATCATACACTTCGCCATAAAAAACGTGCCTTTGAAGAAGGGAGACGCCTTATCGGTGCCCTATATAGCTCTTCCATAGGTACCTTTTGGCGTGCGTTCATTCCTCATGCTCCACCTCCCCTCATCGATGACTTACAGACATGGACCACATATGCCACCTCACTATACACTATACCCACCAATTCACCCATCTCTATTTCCCTATGCCCATGTGAATTCACCTTCTTCACTCCCGGCATGACTGAAGGCTCATTGTACCAGAGATATTGAGGACTTTGAATCTGAATTGTTGATCCACGTTGTTGTCCCACTCTCTCCCATCTTAGCCACTTTATCTGGTGTACTAACATTATCCACCCCATTCACAAAGATGGTGAGCCCATGAACCCTAGTAACTACCATACTATCATGACTAGGCACATAATTGCGAAGCTGTATGGCACTATTGTTCAGTCAGCGATAAATTATGAGGTAAAGATCAGGAGATTACATGCTATGGGCCAGGCAGGCTTCCGAGCTCACTATTCCACTACATACCACATCTTCACTCGTCGAGCTATCATTGAGGAGGCTAGACATAGGAGACAGAGGGTTTACTATTGTTTTGTGGACTTTGAGAAGACCTTTGATTATGTCCCACGTTCCTTCTCATCCAGAGGTTACGAGACCTTGGCTTCTCCATTGATATTGTCTTGGTAGTGATGACACTTTATGAGCGAGTCCTGGGTTGCTTTCGGAGTGATATCGGCATCTCAGACCAGATATGGAGCACCATTGGTGTCGGTGAAGCAGAGTTGCTTCCTCTCCCCCACACTCTTTGGATTGTATATTGGTGAGCTTGAGTGAGTCATTGAGCAGTGCAATGGTAAAGGTTGCAGGCTTGGTGACATTTAGATTGCCATCCTTCTTTATGTGGATGATGTGGCTGATGGAATCAACAAAAGAGAGGTAGTAAACAAGAATTCTAGGACTAATCACCAATGTTTCCTCAAATTGTAATCAACTTCAAATCAGAATCAACCGATCAAAACACACAGTATCAGATTAAGGGCGGGAATACCCCATAAAAATATCAGGAATTTTTACAAAATCTAGTTCAATTCATATAAAAGCATCATTGAATCAATGTGCATACCTCTCCTCCATCTGATCCATGTAAATTAAGCTGGTTTCTAAGAGCCCAAATTACCACTAGGTCTAGAAGTCCTGCGATGTATGCAGGAGGAAGGAGAACGTAATATTTTTTCTCAAAAGTCAAATTCCGCGATTCAAAAAAAAAAAATTGGCCAATCCAAATCAGTCCTGAAATACTGCTACTCACTAGACTTCAATTTACATCTCTGTTTCAAAGATGGCTTCCAACCTTCCCCTTGGATATAAGCTTTCCCAGCTCCTCAATTGCCATGGAGGATGTGCTTCCAGTTCCCAAGCCAACAATCATTCCAGGCTTTACAAGCTCCACTGCCTTCTTTGCAACTGCACGTTTTAATGCCTCTTGTAAAACCGGATCACTCACTGCTCACGCACAAAACATACGCACACAGCATCAAACTGTCAATGCACAAATATCAAGCATAAGACTGCCCTAAAGGCCAGAGAAATAGAATCAGTAACTATTCATCCTCAATGTAATTGCTCCAAAATCTGCACAGACTAAATGTACTTGAATAAAACTCTATTGAGTGAAAAGAAAAGCATACCGGGTGCTGCTTGCGCAGGTGCAGCAAGGGCCTTGACAGTGGAGCGCCTACAAAGCGACAGCAACCCTGTCAGGTCTTGGGCCTTACTGCCGTTGCGGAAAAGGCTGACGCCGCCTGTATGATGAGGGAGACGCGAGCCATAATGCTCCCCTGTTCTGCTGCTCTTCATCAGCAGCTCGGATTGGCCATGCCATCGCAAGCTACCTGCTATCGCCGCGGATTGCTCCAACACAGCCATCGCCATCTCTCCGTCTCTCCCTCTCCCTCTCCCTCTCCCTCTCCTACCCTCTATGTCAGCTTACTGATCCCAAAAAAAAAGAAAATTTGTCTGTTTTCTTCTAAGGCTCTTTAAACCCACCCCACTTTCTCGTGATATTTTTATTTAATAAAGTTTGGGGTTGGCTTCTCTTCTAGTCACGAGAAAAAGTTTGGAAGTCACAAGAACACTTGTCTAATGTAAATATTGTAGTTTGGTTGAAAGTCATGTATTGCTATTGTTAAGGTGAATTGGTCAAATGAATTGAGTGGGATCCGGAAAAGTGGTGCCCTCACAAATTGACACTTGTCATTTTTTGGGTTGTTTGTTGGTTTGCAAAAGACCGTATCATTTATGTCGAAGGTAAGTCAAAGAAGTTTGTGCAAGAGTGAGTGCCAAAGTAAGTAGTTGATTTTAATAGAAAATAAAGGCAAGGTCAAACTAGAGGGTCACACTAACAACGTAAAGCACTTTAAAAATATTTGCTTTGTATTTTGAGTAATCTTAATTGGAAGAATATGACAGCTGTAACAACTTCACACATCAAAGGAACCTTACACGCTCTAAGGTTCCTCTTAAAAAATGGATTTACCAGAGGCAAAAAATTATTGATGTTTTTACCAACAATAAAAACAATTTACCTAATGTAAAATAATTTTGCTTATGGTAAGCAAGAAATTATTACCTTATGTTCCAATAAGTGACTAGTGATTTATCATTGTTCACTGACAGAAAATCAATTCCATCTCTCAATTTTTAAAAAATCACAAAAATTAATTTCTGAAGCACTTTGCGATCTAGCTCATTTCTCAGGCGCTGAGGACGTTAGTTACTTACACAAAAGCTGAATAAGTTATCACAAAAAAGTGAATACAAAGCTTATTCAAACATAAAGTTCTGTACGTTGTCTTAAAGAAGTGAACAAGCGCTCAAAATGTTAAGGTCACAAGAAGGCTAATAAGCCCGCGACTGGGCACTCCACTGACTGTTGTGCTGATCATCTCGCTACATGGTTCACACAAATGTGGCAGGCACTTCTAAGCGGAAGCTCATCCAGCTCTGTAAGCCCGATTCCTTCCAGAACTCGCAAGTGTTTCAAGATTCCACTTGTCTGCTCATTGATCACTAAAAGTTCTGTGTTCTGTTTTTTTTCTTCTGAAATTTTACGTTGTAGTAGATTCTGATTATACCTATTTGTGCGCAACAGTCAAGCAGCAGCGAGAATGATTCTGGAGTAAAGAAGGAGCAGCGAGGATGATCGCTTCACTTGATGATGCCATGCTAATAAGGATGAAATTGTTCGTAGGACTCTGGCAGAGATCTTCTTTTCTGAAAACAACTACGGAAGAGTAAAAACGTGTAGTAACTTTTTGAAACTTTCAGAGGGTCAATTTTTTTAAAATGCTTTATGCCAAGGAAGGCCCCCGTCCTCAAGCCTTCCCCGATTTAAGGCCCTGGCCCTCGGGCCCAAGGGCCTTAAATCGGGGAAGGCCCTCGGACAGGGACCTTCCCCTATACGAATAGCATGCAAAAAATGAACAGTGGTTTCTATTTACATCGAAGTTGAGAAGGTACCATGTAGTACATTATCAATTGGGGCTATGGGCATGGCATCCAAATGCCACCACCATCCATTCATGTGGCACTAATGGTACCAGGACTCTCTCTCTCTCTCTCTCTCTCTCTCTCTCTCTCTCTCTCTCTCTCTCTCTCTCTCTCTCTCTCTCTCTCTCTCATACTCCTTGCCATCTATCCTCTCCTTGCCCACTCTCATCACTTCTAACATGGTTTTTGTAGCCACCAAGAAGATGAGAACATGTTATGCACATGATGTCGAGGACTTGAATCCGAGATCCTCCTCCATGCCCCTGATACACTTGCACCTCTATTTGTCGATCCGTATTGGTTTTGTTCCTTCCTAGAGCATGAATATTATCCATCTCATCCATAAGATTGGTGACCCCACGAGTCCTGATTATTGCAATACATCATGATCAAGCATGTCATTGTGAAACTTTGTGTACCTATCTTGCCATCTACAATGAGTTTAGAGGCAAAGGCCATGAGACTTTATGTTATGGATCATGTTTGTTTCAAGGTGCATCACTTTAGCATTGAACAAATAATTACATTCAAGTCCATTATTGAGCATGTCAGGCATAGGCGAGAGATGATTTGTTGTTATTTTGTGGACTTTGGAAAAGCCTTCAAATTGCATCTATGATTATTATAACTAGTAGTAGCACTGTGTGAGAGATTGTAGGGTTGTTTCAAGAGTGAGTTTGGAGTTTCTAAATTAATATGGAGTGTTGGAAAGTAGTACGAAAATATGAAATTGACTTAGAAGTTTTCATTGCCTTCAGGATCTTGTAATTCAGTACTGTGTTCTTGATCATGGATCAATTGCATACTTACTAAATGATCTATGTGTTATTTAAATTTATGCGGATGAGTGTACAATAGATGGCGCGAGCCGTTGTGCCGTCAGGGAGAAGATCGTGGCTGCTATCATTGTCAAGTTGGTTACGTAGTATAGAGGATGAGCGTGAGGAAGTCGATAAGTCAGGCTTCTCGATATGTCGTCCAGGTTGGGTCTGCCCGATAGTTTGTCCAACTCTGATATGTCGGCCATCTTCACTTACTCGTCTTTAGTAGTTGAGTTGTGCGATAATGCAAGTAAATATGCAACAATGAATGGAACTATATTAACATGGGATTTAGGAAAGTAGAGGAGATAAATCCAATAGTGTCCATTATATATGAAAGGGAATCCTCACAGAGTTAGATTGTTCATTGGGAAAAGGAGTAAAGTCTGGACTATTGAGTCTTTGTATGGCCAACTTCCGTGCAAAGAATTTACACATGAAATAGGGGTTGTGTTGTGTTTTATCGATACCATTTATGTAGAGAAAGTTGGTAAGCCATTGTAGTTCATCATTGGCAATCCTATTCTTAGTACGAGTAGTAGTATTCCCATGAAGCCATTTACCCTTTCTTGTATAGCTCAATGCAATATCTTTACAAACATCAGCATGCCTCATTTTTTTAGTTTTGTCTAAAAGTGCATAGGAAGGTAGCAGTTTCATAAGTCTGAACCATCCGTCATAAAGTTCAGAAGCAATGTGGTTTAGACCTTTTTCTAATGATTTTTGTAAGAAAGAACTTTTAACGATATTACATTTTGTGCATATGACATTACCAAATTTTTATGAGATAAAGTTTTTGAAACGTTTGAAAGTAAGACAAAGACAAGAATGTAGGTTTTCTATATCAAATTCGCAAAAAACATCATAAGGGAAATACCATTTACACTTGGTAGGTACGACCAGCCAAAGATGATATCATGAAAGAGTTCGTCTACAATACCAAAAAGTCTGCGTAAAACGTGAGCATAAAAGTGCTTCACATGGATAGCCTCAAAAACTCTATTACGGTAACATAAATGCAAAAAAAGTCTCCATGTGTCACTTCTAGTGATAAGCTGGAGACGGTCGGTTGCTAAAGTATTAATTTTTCTTCTAACAGTTTTTTGATTGGTAAATCATCCTTGGTGCCATTGCTTTGTCCTTCCTTTCCTTTGAAATCTAAAAATCGCTTTTTCTTTCCTACTCCTGATCCAGAGATGACTGAGTTTGGATTGTTAAGATTGAAAAAGTCAGTTTTTTCATTTGAGTTCTGGAAATACTTATTTTGGAGGGTAGAAAAGCTAGGTTGTTTTAGAAGGCATTCTATTTCTCGGATATTTTCAGCATCTCCCAAAGGTGTAAGAAGTTTGGCGGATGAATCTTTTGCAAGTTTGATGGAAGCATCAATCATGTATTGGTAAATAAAGAGAAAAGTAAGGTGTGATTTCACTACATCTCTAGCTGGTTTATGAAGCCACATGAATAATGCATTTATGTGATTTTGGAGGGTACCAAAAAAAAACTTGGATAGGTTATTCATCATGAACCAGATAGCATGGTCAAACCAAATGATGGAAGAGCTATTTTTGCATTTTTCACCACATCTATACTTGAAAAAATGTCTTTTCCAGTTCCAAATTCTGGCTTGGTGTAGGTTCATTCTATTAAAACTGGTCTCAAAGTGGCCTCTAATTCTGGCCCAGGTTTGCTCAGAAAGGCAGCAAGAGGGTTTGAATTTGTTCATACGAATAATGATGTCGAAAGAAATAGGGGTCTCAAGTGAAGGACTTTTATGCATGGCGGCCAATTTGAAGACTTGTATTTCTTTTTCTGTCAAATGAGTCATCATGATCCAAAGATCGATAGGGATGGGTGCAAGGAAATTGACAGAAGAAAGACTCCAAAGTTTATAAGACGTAAGAGTGAATTTGTACTCAATAATTCTACCTAGAACAAAGGGGACTTGATAGCTTTTAGATTGGCAGAAGTCATAAGAAGAAAGGTTACCAATGTCACATATGTCTTGAGAAAGGATCTCGAGCAGACCTTTGCTAGCTTATTCGGATAAAAGGTAAAGGTTTCAGTACTATCCCAATCAAGGAATAGTCAAATTTACACCACCAGGATGCATAGAGAGAGATACAAAATTGCACTTAGTTTCTCTTGACAAAGCAAGACTGAAACCTTTTGAAGCCTTTATTCATTAACCAACATGGTGGAATATAGTTGAAAAGAAAAGTAAAGTACTAAAAAACACCATAAAGCATAACCGCTTTCAAGATGTCCTGCCACCATCCCCCAAAACAAAATGGCACATATTGCCAAGATTGTTATACATGTATTGGTAAATAAAAGAGAAAAGTAAGGTGTGATTTCACTACATCTCTAGCTAGTTTATGAAGCCACATGAATAATGCATTTATTTGATTTTGGAGGGCACCAAAAAAAAACTTGGATAGGTTATTCATCATGAACCAGATAGCATGGTCAAACCAAATGATGGAAGAGCTATTTTTGCATTTTTCACCACATCTATACTTGAAAAAATGTCTTTTCCAGTTCCAAATTTTGGCTTGGTGTAGGTTCATTCTATTAAAACTGGTCTCAAAGTGGCCTCTAATTCTGGCCCAGGTTTTCTCAGAAGGGCAGCAAGAGGGTTTGAATTTGTTCATACGAATAATGATGTCGAAAGAAATAGGGGTCTCAAGTGAAGGACTTTTATGCATGGCGGCCAATTTGAAGACTTGTATTTCTTTTTCTGTCAAATGAGTCATCATGATCCAAAGATCGATAAGGATGGGTGCAAGGAAATTGACAGAAGAAAGACTCCAAAGTTTATAAGACGTAAGAGTGAATTTGTACTCAATAATTCTACCTAGAACAAAGGGGACTTGACAGCTTTTAGATTGGTAGAAGTCATAAGAAGAAAGGTTACCAATGTCGCATATGTCTTGAGAAAGGATCTCGAGCAGACTTTTGCTAGCTTATTCGGATAAAAGGTAAAGGTTTCAGTACTATCCCAATCAAGGAATAGTCAAATTTACACCACCAGGATGCATAGAGAGAGATACAAAATTGCACTTAGTTTCTCTTGACAAAGCAAGACTGAAACCTTTTGAAGCCTTTATTCATTAACCAACACGGTGGAATATAGTTGAAAAGAAAAGTAAAGTACTAAAAAACACCATAAAGCATAACCGCTTTCAAGATGTCCTGCAACCATCCCCCAAAACAAAACGGCACATATTGCCAAGATTGTTATACATGGATCATATAGCAACCATGGTATATGGACACCGTGTCAGATAGACATGATCAGTTATTAGTAAGAGATTTCCAATATTTTTACTAGGTATTAGGGCAGATCCGTGTCATTCTAACCCTTTCGTAAAAACTACGTAGCTTATGCATTTCCATGCTGTCTAAGGCCGTTTTATTGGAGTCCCTACTGTTAGGTTTTTGACAAGGATTTCTTAAGAATCATTCAGTCAATTTTTTTTTTTGAAAAGTATTATCTTTTTCTTAAGTCGTTTCTTTTGAAAAAGAGAGAGTATGACGCATTGATGTCAAGGTATAAGGAAGTACTTAACCCATTATTGTTCGTGCGCATCGTAGAATTCATATACGAATTGATAACAAGAAGTCATACCTGAATGTTCATAGATGAGGCTTCTTGAGAGGCTGCCATCATTGTTTTTCCGTAAAAGGTTTTCTCCTTACATCATAATGACAAGAAAATAGTCTGTTTAGTCCATAGCTACGTTTAAGAGTAGAAAACATTTAGATAAAGTAAACGAAGTGTGTTAAATCATCTTGTTTTTTCAATCAGTAACATACCTTTGTTTTGAGTACGATAATGCTTGGTTCGAGTATGAACCATAATGTAGAAGGTAATAGGCCGTAGTAAGAGATAACGCTACATTATCACATGCACCGATTAACAGTTTAGTATCGTATAGTGAGACTTGGAAATGTAAAAAACATCATTTGAGACTATTAGTTCATTGTAAGAACATAAAGTAAAGCCAAATTTTTAGAGGTGAGCCATCAAAATTCCTTCTATCCATTGCTGGATAATAGAAGGTATGAGAGTGAGGAACAACCATTATTAAAAGAAGATATATGTTTTCTATCCATCGCTGGACAACAAGCCTACGAACCA
Organism: Diphasiastrum complanatum; assembly: GCA_029204225.1. Classification (NCBI taxonomy): domain Eukaryota; kingdom Viridiplantae; phylum Streptophyta; class Lycopodiopsida; order Lycopodiales; family Lycopodiaceae; genus Diphasiastrum; species Diphasiastrum complanatum. The sequence continues at coordinate 7,777,650 of CM055097.1, read as the reverse complement.
TTAAACCTTCAGAGAAAAACAATGTGGATGAACCTATTGTCCATCGCTAGGCAGTAGTGTGTATTTTCATTTATAGTGTCCAAAAAAAAAAGAAAAAAGGATGGAGCTTGTTGTCCATCACTTGGACAAAGAGCCCATCTATCTTGCAAAACCATTATCAAAAGTGAAGATATCATGCTAGTTGTCCATCATTGTTGTCCATAAGCATCGCTGCCCTCTACAAGTGAAGAGGCATTCATACATATGAAAAGATGGCAAGTAAACAATCGCTGCCTACTAAACCAATCTGAAGCGATGTAGTAGAGCACATGAAGTTCATTGCTGACAGGCAGAAAACACCTGTTCAATCTACACAATGATGCATTGGAACTGTCCATCGCTGGACTTATATCCATATACCAAAAAAGACTCATACAAAGCATTATGTTATGAGCATGATTTAGCCATAGCCAATGGTTAAACAAAAAAGTATGATCGAAACCCAGAAGCATAGAAAATGCATTGGAATGCCAAAGTAATGGAGAGTTGCTTACCTTATGATAGTATGTTGTCGAATCTGGAACTGGTAGAAGGTATAATAGAAGGTATGAGAGTGAGGAACAACCATTATTAAAAGAAGATATATGTTTTCTATCCATCGCTGGACAACAAGCCTACGAACCATTAAACCTTCAGAGAAAAACAATGTGGATGAACCTATTGTCCATCGCTAGGCAGTAGTGTGTATTTTCATTTATAGTGTCCAAAAAAAAAAGAAAAAAGGATGGAGCTTGTTGTCCATCACTTGGACAAAGAGCCCATCTATCTTGCAAAACCATTATCAAAAGTGAAGATATCATGCTAGTTGTCCATCATTGTTGTCCATAAGCATCGCTGCCCTCTACAAGTGAAGAGGCATTCATACATATGAAAAGATGGCAAGTAAACAATCGCTGCCTACTAAACCAATCTGAAGCGATGTAGTAGAGCACATGAAGTTCATTGCTGACAGGCAGAAAACACCTGTTCAATCTACACAATGATGCATTGGAACTGTCCATCGCTGGACTTATATCCATATACCAAAAAAGACTCATACAAAGCATTATGTTATGAGCATGATTTAGCCATAGCCAATGGTTAAACAAAAAAGTATGATCGAAACCCAGAAGCATAGAAAATGCATTGGAATGCCAAAGTAATGGAGAGTTGCTTACCTTATGATAGTATGTTGTCGAATCTGGAACTGGTAGGGCGCTCTTGCTATATGTGAGAAACAAGCAAACTCTTCAGAGTGATGTGACGGAGGATCCTCAAAACTACAAGCTTTTATAGTGTTATGTAGAGTAGTTTCTCGAAAGCTAATGAGGGAGGGAAAATTAATTTTCCTCCAGTTAGGATTTGAGTTTGAAATTTTGTAAAGCAATTAAAAAAAAAAAACAAATCAAAGACAGAAAAACCCTTTAGTTAAAAAATGACCATTTATGCATGAGAGGGTCACTTTGAATTATAACCTTGTGTTTTTGAGGAGGCGATGGTGCGTCTGTTGTCCACTTGTTTAATAGCAAAGCAAGGCAAGTATAAACATAGAAGCATCCATGAGAGAGAGAGAGAGAGAGAGAGAGAGAGAGAGAGAGAGAGAGAGAGAGAGAGAGAGAGAGAGAGAGAGAGAGAGAGAGAGAGAGAGAGAGAGAGAGAGAGAGAGAGAGAGAGAGAGAGAACAATTATAACAAGATAATTGTGCTACAACGTATATAAAACTTAGTGAGTGCTTGATTGCTCATGCATAATATTGAAGAAAAAGATACCTTTTATTCAGGAATCAATGATGAATGTGTAGTTCATGTGAAAGATTTCAGATCCTTAAGATCCAATCTACTTGAATGATCTTTGGTTAGAAAGAGAAATACACTACCAATTTCACCAATGTAAAAAAATCAGCATCTACACACAATTTGAGATGCAAACACTAATAGAACTTGATCAAACTTGAATGAAATGATTATGTACTGTTGCTGTCTGTACAAAACCAGCAAGCTATTGTATTTCACACGTGTGGATCCAAAAATAGCAAATATAGATCATTCTACACATAGAATTTCAAGCAATCACCAAGATAGTGCACCAATGGATAGTAGAACCCAAGAGAACCCTGTATAAGCATGAAATGAGATAGAGAAGAGAGAAGATGACTCTCTCCACGAGTTACATCCTTTTATAGCAGGTCCAAACCCTATTTGGCCACTTGGCTTTCCCACCAAAATGCTAACCCTACCAATTTTGGGTCTAGATTCAATGTACCCAACTTATTCAAATTGAATCTACTCAAACTCGCATTCTATCTTTCCCACACTTTCAAAAAGTGTTTATTCAAATGAAATTTAGACTAATGAACTTTGAAAAGTCAACCTCTAAGTCTAAAACAAGTTTTGGCCTCAATATGCCAAATATGGAAATATTGCAAAATGTGATGAAAACTAGTTGAATCTTTCACAGTTCATGTTTTCTTCATACTTCTCTAGATTAAAATCATCTAATTCCAATGATGAATGCCAACAAATCAATGGGATATGATAGAAGTTAAAACAATGGTAATGAATGTACTTGCAATAATGGAATCACCAAAAACAATCAGATTGATTTTTAAAGCAAGAATCTCATCATCTCTTCCTAGGGAGGCAAGCATTTTTCGTCAAGGAATTTCCAAGTGTCCCCGATCCCCAATAGAGACTAGAACTATATCATCAACATAATGATAGTCATGATATCTTCAAGGCTACTAACCAAACTTCCATCCAATCTCAAGCTCATCAACGTACAAAGCAAATTATCTCATAGAGGGCTATTGTTGACAATATGGTATATATAGAAAAGCTTAGGTCTTGCAGCCGCTAAATAACGTTCTCTAACTCATCAATGTACAAACCCAATCAAGTAGGTAAAAGGGAGCATCTTTGCTTTACACTAATGGTGCTCCATGTTGGTGTATGGTCTCCTTCCAACAATTCTCAAGTTGTTACCTTATTCTTCATACACTGGTTTTCTCACGATCTACAGACTTGCAATTTTGAGCTGAAAATCAAAATAGAGTTCCAACAACACTTGAAGTCAACCCTTGATTTGACCTGATAGATATTTGACTCGATCCAATGGATATTCTAGTCAAACCTAATGCATATTCGAGTTGACCTTGACTCGTCACCTAACACATATTTGAGACGAAGTTGAAATATTTTTCAAGCCACACTTTAGTAGTTTAAAATTGTTATAATGGTGACTTATTTCTCAATGATTGGTAAGCAATTCAACACCATTTAAGATTAGAAATAATTAGTGTACATAGTCCATCATCTAATGTGTACATAAAGAGATCATAACAATAAAAAAAAGGAGATAGATAAGGTAGCAGGATCAGAAGAGCATCACCCCTGAGCACATCTTTCTTCTAATGCACTGTTGTCATGTAATCTCGTTCAATCAATAAAGCAACTAACTAGTTTTAATCCATGGATGTCAGAGTGATTCTTATACATCTTAATTTCATGAATGATGTAGTTGATGAAATACGATATGTTCTATCTTTAAATGCATGAACCTCACCTATGTTTATGCTACTTTTAGCAAAAGTTAACTACATATTACTAGTTACAATTTCATGGTTGTCATAGACACCTTAGATGAATCGTAAGCATGGATGTCATAGACACTTGTCAATTATATTGTAAATTTATTCAATTAGTTGATCTCAAGTTACAAGATCCTGAAGGCAACTTGAACTTTCAAGTCAGTTGCATCTTTTCACACTTTCCAGCATGGTATCAGAGCTATAAGGTTTTACAGACTCTATTATTGTTCTTGTTCATGTAATTTTAGGTCACAGTGATGCAGTAATGATCTTATTATCACGCTTTATACGAGCATTTTATAATGGTTATCAGTACACAAGCTGGACTAACACTCTATAATGTCACATCCATTCTTCTCCAAGAAGAAATGAGCATTTTTTTTTCATATTTATCTATCAAAGATGAGTCGTTAGTTTGATTCTCTAAGAAAAAGTAGAAAAAAAAGTCTAAGACTCAAGCTACTTCTGATTTCCAACAATCAAAGGCGGGACCTTTGTGATAAAATAGAAAACCAAACTTTTTTGCAAGTATTGCAAGAGAACCAACCATGATATCAAAAACTGTAGAATAGACAATGAGTCCAAACAAAATCAACATAGAACAATACAGTTGAGGTACATAATTCACAAGAAGAAAAGAAAGGACCAAACCTATTCATTGTGGATACAAAGAAAGTACTAGACAACCAATGTTGGTACTTGGACAATGTAACATCACAACATATGACAACTCATGATTATTATTTTATGTTTTTAAACACATCCAATTGAAGCAGTCCTCATCCTTTAGTCAATTCACTTGTAAATTTTGTATTTATGTTAATATTAGGCTTGAATCTTGTATTCAAACCTATTATATAGCCATTTGAAATTATTTAGCTTTGTATGCTATGTACAAGTGCCTCAAGAAATTAAAAACAAGTTACATGTAACTTCTACCATATGTATCTTCATTGGCTTTCCTACTAGACGCAAAGCTTACAAAGTATATGATCTTTCTACTAGTTTGGCATTGTAAGCAGAGATGTTAAATTCTTGAAACTATATTTTATGATACTACATGAAAATACTAATGTTGATTTATTAATTTGTTTTGACCCACTACCAGTGACTTTAAAAAAGAAGATCTATCCCAACTCTCTAGCATCAACCTATAGCCATCTCAAGTCTCGCGCATGTAGCTCTAAATTTAACCTCATTATTGTGTTCGCCTATTGTTATCAATAGTGCATGCAAAGAGGGAACTTCTCACACTTCCCCAGCAAACACTACTACTAAGATATTATCAGAAAACCTTCTCGGGGAATGATTCTCTACCATACCTCCTCTGCACATATAAGGCCCACAAGGGTTCATTTAGATGGATTACCAATGCTCACGATTGTTGTTTTACCAGACTTGCCAAATTTCTCGTAGGAGCTCTTAGTATGGGTGGACCTCCTGAAAAACACATTCATATTTGTTAGTGGCACTAATATAGGTTTTAACACATCATTGTTTATAAGCATCCAAAGAAGATACATGTGATTTCTCATATAATGATTGGATGATGTATGCTTGGAAAAGTTGGACAAGTAAGCAAAGTGATTTTAGCTATAAAATTGATAGAAAGAGCTTTATTTATTTTAATAACATTGAACCTGAGCGCTAGGATCGGCTTAGTATCATCCCTTGTGTGCTTTAGGGGAACATTTTCAACCTTCGCATGTTCTAAGCACGTTTTTGGATGTTCTCACATATTATCTCTTATTGTCTCATATTGTGTGCCACTACTAGGGCATAATAATGGGACCTCATTTTTGTTTACAATAATATTGGCTATAAATTTTAGCCCTCAAAATAGAAAGTCTTCATGGATGGAACTCTGAAAATACACCAGATTCAAGAATGGAATGTTGAAAAATACGTAGCTCTCGTGGAAGGAATCATTGATAGAATCTTGAAAATAGGTCCATAACTTATTTAAATCCTCGTGACATGCATTATGTATGACGATGGGTGTTTGGAGGCCCATGGTAAGGATATATAATGACTTGTCTTCATGTCTCGCCACTACCGCGACTCGACAAGAAGACTTGCCATAATATACTTAGTCCATGATATTATGTTAACTTTTTTTAATTGCAAAAGAATACTTTATTTGCGCATTTACATTTCTATCCATAGCTACTGAGACTCGACAAGAAGACAAGCCATAATATCCTTAGTCCATGATATTATGTTAACTTTTTTTAATTGCAAAAGAATACTTTGTTTGCGCATTTACATCTCTATCCATAGCTTCATTGTCTTTACAAAAATTAGAAGCCCTACAAAACTTACCAGCAATACTCTTCAAGTACATTTTCACCTAGGACAATAAACCTTGCTTGTCAAGATGGAAATATCACGTGAGTTACATGTTCTAAGCACCTATTTTGTTGATTCAGACTATCATTTGAGTTAACATATCCTAGGCATGGATTTTATTGTAGATGTTGATGGCAATAGTCCAAAATTTGAATACCCAAGTCTTGTTGTTGACTCAAAATATCACTTTAGTTAATGTGTTCTAGGCATGTATGCTCATCTACATGTTGATGACAATAGCCCAAATTTAAATATGAAGACCCTTATTTGATGTTTTTTTTTTCCTGCATTTTTGTATATAATTAGTTTTTGTACATAATCTCAATATTTGATCGAATGCATTTCATATACAACTTAAAGAATGTGCACAATGCAAGACACCATAAATACTAGACTTGTATATTACAATGGGCACAGAGTTGACAACTTTGATTGATTGTTGTCGTACAAACCATCGAACAAATTTGAGAATATAGGAACCACATAACATATACAAATATGCTATCGATATCCACTACAATACTATCTCAGATAAATTCAATGACAACTTGAAAGACCCCATATCGAAAGCATCTAACATACTGTGTAATACTACATTGCATATCATTCAAGAGACTCATGATTGTCAACATCATCACAATGTATAGAGAAAAAAAAAAGGGTAGCACAAGTCAGAGTGAGGCCTTCGTGGACTCTACCTAGTACCGGAGCTAGGACAGAAGGAGGCGCAAGGAGTGAGCTGTGGTATTTTGATGGGTGATGGTTGGGCACCATGGTTGCATGGCGATGGATCATGGCGGAGGTGGGTATTTCCAAATAGGTGCACAACAGGCACAAAACCTATTGTAGAAGAATGCCCATAATTTCAACACCTTGTGTAGGTGTTGAACCCCTATGCGGGTGTTGAAATCGAATATTTCCCTCTCTCCTTCTCTTTGAATGATAATTTGCACAACGGAGTTGTGGCCGCTAGACTCACCATTTCTAGATGTGGCCAATCTTTTCAAGACACATGCCATGCATCCATGTTCCTAGAGTGCTTGAGATTCTCGGGAATCAATTGTCTAAAAAAAAAATTATGTTTACATGCCAACTTAATATATTTCCCATGCCCCACCAACTCTCCTTCCAAGGAACAAAAGCCTTCACAACACTCTTTGCCTTTTCCTCCTTAGTGTAACCGGCTCCACCGGTATTCATCCCTCTATTAACCGGCTCCAGCTGGTTTCCCTCAGCCGAGAGGTTCGAGTATAACTGCAACCACCGGGGTAGCCGGTGGCTGGGTGGGGAGTTCAAAAAGTTGCCTTAATCTCGGTGATTAGTGGCTAACTAGGGTTCATTAAGATAATTAATCTTTGGTTAAGTTTCTAATTTTTGTGTGTGTTTCTTTCTCGTGCTGCGCAGCGCGAGGCAGCGGGCGATGGCGATGGCAAAGCTGATGTCGAGGTGAAGGACGACCGCATTGTGTACTTTAATGGTAAGCATTTTCTTGTGTATGTCTTGTCTTGATCTTTGTTGCTGATTCTTGGTATGAATCTTGTGAATTTTTCGAGTATTGGTTTCGTGCTTTCTTGGTTTTTCCCTGTTTAGTGCTCCTCCTTTTCTTGAATACCGCTCCCTTCTTTTCCCCTCACACTTTCGGTCTGATCAATTATGCACCTGTCTGTGTTACTGATCAGTACTTGATGTGTTGCTTTCCGTGGACAACTGCAGCAATTTCTGGAAAGAAGACATGCAGAAGATGGATTTTCAATATGACTGCAAACATCTCAAAGGCAAGAGCTAAGAGATAGCCTGTACAATAGTAATTTGAGCTTTTGAGCTCAAGTGCATGAACTGAAGTACAGCGGTGAAGCACTTTAGGCATCTATAACAACTGGGAAGCTCGAGCCATTTCGTCGTCCTCAGCAGTGCCATTGCAGCATTGCTAATGATGTTTGGTATGATAATGAAAGAGTTTATAGATACATCATAGTGGGGTGTTTTCGAAGAGAATCTTTGTGAGATGACTCCTTCAGAGCTCAATAATTATATCGGCATGAGTGGTTGCTTCGCCTTCATTTACGTGTGCCTTTAGATACGAGGTGAAATAGGAGAATTCTCTTGGTGATAGTGCACTTTGGAAAGCATGCACATCAATGTCCTTGTTGCTTATTAGAGGAATGAGTGTTGTTTTTGCCAATGTGTATCATGAAGACTCTCACATGAGAGCACAGAGAGTTGTCAGCATTTCCACTGCAATTATTTTGGAGCTTGCCAAAACTTACAAGAGCATCATGCTGTAATGCTGACACTCCATAAGTATAAAATGGAACGAATTTTCTGCGTTCTTTATTCTTGTGTTGATGGATCTGAGCCATTTCTGAGAGTTTAACGTATATTTAGGCGGGACGTGTGAAACTACTCACTGTTTTCTGGAAACTGAATACTTCTTGCTTGAGAGTGGAGGATTAGTTTTTCTTAGTTCTTGTTTCGAACTCTCATAGATCTGAGGCATTTTTGGGAGTTTGACTTATATTATAAAAGAAATATATGAAGCTACTCAGTGTTTTCTGGAAAACAAGAATTTCTTCCCTGAGAGCGGAATATTGTTGCGGTTTCTTGGTCTTAGATTCAAGTGTTACTAGATCATAGCCATTTCTGAGAGTTTAGCTAAGGAAAGTGTGAAGCCACTCCGCATTCCCTCGAAAACAGCTACTTCTTGCTGAGCACAGGATTGTTGCAGTAATGCAGCCAGGTTACTCGCAGAGCCCAGGCCCTGGAGAAAGAGATTGGTTATGGCCTCCGCTACCTCCAAATCCACCTAACAGTGACAGTGGAAGCAACAGTAGGATTAACAATAAAGCTGCAAGTGCTGTTTCTTTCGGGTTTATTGCCACTGCCATTCTGATTTTTGTATTCTTAATGATCGCTGTAGTTGAGAGACTTCTGCGGCCTTTGAATACTCTTCGAAGTACAGAGATGGAAACTGCACAGTTTCGGGGACAGTCTTCTCACACTGACAAGCCAGACGACCAAGAGTCGGTGAGTAACTTTCCTTTGTTTTTTTGACACGGCTAGTCACATTACTCCAATTGCACAATATATAAACTATATAATAGAGTCTATATAATATAAACTATATAATAGAGTCTATGTAAAAAATTTGTCCATCACAGTGGGGTGTATGGATAGAGTTGTTGACTGCCACCGGAAAGGTGCAAGCTCGAATCCCGACCACTGTGTAGTGACTGACATCTAAGGAGCTTAGCTTCGTAAATGACATTGCCAAGTTGTATAAAATGACCACTAGTTCCTTAACATGTATGCAAAAAAAAAAAATTCAAGGCAACTTTCAGTGAAGTCGGTGGAAGAGTTGAGTAAAATCTTCTAACTCAATGTTAGGACTAAAACTGGTTGATCTTTTACGATTGAAAAACCTATAAATTTGAAACTGAGTGGTAACCGTAAAGTGTTGATTTCAGCTATTGGCCAGTCTGTGTATGTTGATTTTTTACCACCATAGAAATCCCTAAAAAGGACCTCAACAGGAACACATAGAATCCAACTCAGTAAAGCTGGAGAAGAGCGCCACCATAGATGTTGCATATAAGATCATCACGAGCCATCCTAATATACTGAGAGTGCCACATGAAAGGATCAACATGAACATCAGAGCACGGACTCTGTAACAAAAAGGGTGCCAACATGAAGATGGTTGTTGCTAATACGCCAGACATTAGCAGCTATTAATGGAACCCAAGTTGTATGAAGTAACCAAACATGTCAAAAGTCTGCACCGGGAACTGGAACAACTACAACCTAAGCTAGGCAAATGATTTAAGGATGCCAATGGAAAGCATCATGGTGACAGTGAGAGACATGAGAGTGCAGCAACTAGAAGATTCCTAAGGCACCATCGAGATTCCAAGGTATTCGTAAAGCCCATGAATGTAAAACACCATCCACAAAGAGTAGCACAAACACATTCAATGGAAAACAAATAGACCGGGAACACCATATTGATCATCAGGGACTAGCTCCACAGATGTACCACCAATAAAACTACAGGTAGAGGCATGCTCATCAAGGATGTGTATTTTAAGGAGGAAATCGGTGGTGCTTCCAGAATTATGCATGGATGTGGGTCATAATTTAGCCCTCAAGCACCAAAAAGGGCCAAGGTCCATCTTGTTTGCAAAAAGCCATGGGCCAGGCCTGACACCACCCAATCATAACTGGCCAGGCTGGACCTAAAGCAAAAACTTGCAAAAGGTTAGAGCATTAGGTGTAAAAATGTGACATGAAGGTGTTTCAGGCTGATTTTGGAAAAAAATTTCACTTTGTTTTCTACATTATGTACAGAAATGAATCTATTTTACAATCTCTACACAAAGCGGCTTTGCAAATGAAGCTTGCAAAGCATATGTACTCTGAACTGAAGGTGAACCTGAAGTGTTCTAGGGGTAACCCAACCCAAAGGAGCTTGGCAAATCTACATATCTGGAAATTGCTATCCAGACAACTTTTGCAAGAACCTCTAGTGAGCAAGCAAGACAGCAACCTTGCTCTGGCCAACCTTGGAGGAAAGTCACATATTGCAATTGTTTGCATGCGGCCTTCAACATGTCACAACTAGACATCTATTCCATTGGATCCATTCCATTTGTTTGAGATTTCTGTCTCGTGATAAAACCATTGAAAATGCATGCATGAACTTTCACATACTGGAGTAAGTCCAACAGCATATGAAGAATTTCCTTTGTCCTAACATAGATAAATATTTGTGAATTGTTTGTGCATCAACTCTTTCAAGTGAGTCCAACCTTTAAGGTAATGTACACATGCTTGTTGAGGCATTGTAAAGTGGAAAACAGAGAGGGTTCTGGCACTGGTTAGACTAGTATGAGGTCTTGCTTCTTGAAAGAAATGCTGTACTTCGACGTGATTTCTTGTCAGCCGAAATCAAAAGTTACTTAATTACCAACCTGACTTTTGAATATTTGATCTGCTGGCTGTTTGTGGCAAAAGTTTCACCTGATTAGTTCTATTGATTTGTCAAAAGGTTTTATCAGTTGTATTGTACGGAGAAGCTGTTCTCTGTCCATTGGTTTTACATTGGTTTTCAATTCAATACTGTATACCTTTTTTGTCTGAGCAAAACAGTCAAAGTCACCCAAATTGTATGAGAGTTTAGCTTCGTCATTTTATTTTATTTGTTTGGTAAAAGGATAGTTTTGTGTCGTGCAGGAAATCGATTATGACAAAGGAGTTTCTGTAGTCATGCCTGGCCAAAACATTCCCACGTACTTTGCAAGACCAGACCCGTACCCAGGGTTGCAAATGCACCTCAACCAGCCTTTATGAGTAGGCAAATAAGTTATCCTTCATCGGCATCGAGATGCCATGGCCAAGTGAACTTTGAAGCCTTCTTGGAACTCTCAGCAACTGCTTTCTGGAAACTGAAAGCGTGATATGCAGCCAATTTTTGTCAATCATCAAGATTATTCATCGACTCAAAAGGGTCCCTTTTGATTTCATTCGCTGGCATGTCTGATTGGCATCAAAAAATTTCAAATATGCTGCACATCTAGATCCAAAGTTCTTTCCCCAATGGGATACTCAAATTGAGCTCTTCCATGAAAGAATAGCTCAGCCATGTCTTGTAATATAATAGCTCACCATGTCTGCGAGTTCTGTAATTTCTGTGGTGATGAGTTCCAGTCCAAGCTTCTTCTCTGCAGCAATTATGGCTATGGCTAGGAAATGAAGCCTGCCAAAATCTTTAGCTTCATTTTACAATTTTTTAAAAGGTAGTAGTTCATCACAAATGGCGTAGATGGGAGATGGAATTGCAGGTTTTATAGTTCAATAGTACTTTCTAACCATCCATCTGATACAAATGCGCTCATTGTCGTAATATATTGACTAATGGGAGCTCTACAAACAAATGATTTGTGGGAATATTGAAATTTCAACAATAATCTCTGTAATACTCAACAGTAATGATATTAGATGTCAATTATATGCCCTCCAGCCCTCTATGCTGTGATGCATCTCTCTCTCTCTCTCTCTCTCTCTCTCTCTCTCTCTCTCTCTCTCTCTCTGGGAACACTTCCTTAAAGCAAGCACATCAAAAAATTCAGCATCATGAAAAATGATAATAGTTTGCTTTGGGTAGCTCTCAGTTCATGTCGATTATGAACATAACGAAAAAGCAAACAGACCATAGATTGCTAACAATCATGTACCTATTCAGTCATTTAGTAGTTCAAATAAACCAGCATCCTTTAGTAATTTATCGTAAGGCGACTGATATATCTGGTATATTGAAATACACACAACCTTCATGCGCTGTTCAACTCTCCATTTACATATGTACTTGCAGTTCTGCCATATATTCAACACATTCAATACAGGTTGGTTAGTTACTTGCATTTTAACTCAGTTATTTTCTAAGGTAAATCAATAGGCTACAACTATTTTTTTGCCAATGTTATCTACTTATTCAATTCACAAATATCAGTCCATTAAAAAATTGAAGAAAACTAAAGCATCTATTATTCAGGGTTGGCTCAATAGAGACAATAATTCATCAAGTTTTGTGGAATCTATAGGTGATGATGTAGATGATGCTATCAAAAGATTATTTGCAATCAACTCATTGGCCAAGTCCTATTGGATTCTCTTTCGTTTATGTGTTCTTTTTCTCATGGTTCTTCTTCATCAACAGATCTTGTACTTTTTTTAAATTAACATATGATTCTCCATCACCAAACTCATGGTCATAAAAATCCAAGTGTATCACCATTCTAGCATATCTCGTGTCATTTGGAATACAATGGTAAATAATAATTGCACAATGCCAAACAATGAGGGAGATGATTACAATGCTGAACAATATCATTTGAAAATTGTCTCATTGGACACCTTGTCATTAGTTGTCCAGAGAGGTATATAGACTTTTTCTTTTCAAATGATGTTGATTACTTGCAGTTGACATTATCACAATCAAATCCGCCACAACATGTGATAAAAGAAGCACCCATGGAAGGCATTTGTTGTGGAAATCATGTAGTGAATCCAGTTGAGACAATTGTATGCCCTTTGCATGGCCTCTATGCATGTCATTTTCATGAAAAAAATTTAGATAGCATATATTCATTGTATTTTTTGGGCATTTCATCCATTGATCTTGAAGCTCCATGAACATCCATGACCTTCGCAACTTGTTTGCCACATGCAAATTGTATACTAGTTAAATAGTATGGGCTAGTTAGTTAGCTTATTGTCCACATTCAGCTTTTAATATCAACAATACTTTCATCTTCACTAGAAATTATCAAGGTTAACTTAACCTGTTAATCCATGTTAGCTCATAGATTCAAAAACACAATGTGACTGAGATAATAGATACGATCAAAACGCAAAAGGGAATTGTGAAAAATGATCTATGCACTGCAAACAACAATGGTAGATGTGTCATATTTTAGCCTTCAACAAGTGAGTAGGCCATGAAATGCTAAGCTAGTACCAACCACTACTATTTTTCATATTTAAGAAGCACACCTAAATTAAAGTGAAATCAGGCCAAGGTTTTACAATTTAGTCAAATAATTTAACCTGACATGAATTATTTACATGACAAAAAATATTTTGAGGGGCTGTGACTAGTTAGAATTAATAATGTCATATAATGTGAAGGGCTATTTACATGATTAATATTTTGAGGGGCTATTCAATAAATAATGTGATGCAATATTGATATATTGAATGCCACACAAATCACAGATTGTGAATTATATCAATTTCATCCCTTGGTGTATAGAGTATGACTGTAGCATGCAGTGGCATTGATGATAGTCATCATTATGACTTCCCTAATTACACTGTAATTAATAGTGGAGAATATGGTCCCCTTTTTCTATTTTTAGGCTAATTTTAGATGTGCACTTTACTTTATGGGATTTCACCCAGTGTTGCTTGGGCTTTAGTGGCTTTTGGCTATTGGCTTTTTGTCTTTATTGACTGTTGGCTTTTGGTTTTTTCCACTACCAATGTCCCTTGGTTGTTCATTATTGAGAACTGAAGAGTCACTACTACCTATATAAGAGAGAGTTTTCTCTCACATTTGTAAGTTTCTTTTATTATTCTCGATCATTGATTTGTACAGAGTTGGAGGTTTCTCTCTATTGGTGTGTAATGCTTTTCCACAATGTTATGTTGCTGATCTGTGTGATGAATGCAAAATTAGGATTGTCAAATTTTCACATAGATGGCCGCATTTATTCGGCTGGAAAATTATGAATTTGTTTGGTTGGCATACCAGAAAAATTCGTTTTAGCAATTTCTATTGCTCTCAAACTTATTCGATAGTCTTTGAAGCTTCCAAAGTATCAAAGTGAATTTCAAAAGGTGTTTTTTGGATTGGGTAGGCATACTTCTATGAGTAAACATTGCTAGAGTCGAAAAGATAATTGGGTTAAGTTATCAAGTTCAGAACATGTCTACTTGTTTGTAACACAAATTTTATATTTATTTATGATTCATGTGACCTTTGTCTTTAAGACACACCAAATGTCATAGAATCTCCCACCACAGGAGTCACGCCCATGGAAGGATTCATATGTGCACATTATTTTGGATTTTCGCCATCTCTTTCATTTTTCCTCTTTTTACAATCTTTGAATGATTAAAGTTCTAGCTTTGTTCTCCACCCTTCAACAATTGTCTTTTAATATTGAGGCCAAAATTTTGGAGCTTCTACAAACATCAAATTTACTGCTTCATGCATCTGGACTCTTGATTAAGCTTTGGTATGTTTTCTTGCTCACTAGTGGCATCGTATCATATGTTGAACATGTTGTCTACGTAATTGTTTTCTTTATTTTGAATTCGTATAAATGTTGAGAGTTAGGATGTCTGAAGCTGGATCACACCCAAAAAAAAATCTAGCACAACTCACTTTGTCAATTTAGAATGAATTGCATGGGATTTTGGGGCATGAGGCACTGAAGATCAACAAAGTTTCAAATTGCAAATTTACTAAGATATTATGTTGCTAGATTTTTGCAAGAGGCACAATAACTTGAGCTGCAATCAATGTTTCTAATAGTTAGCTATTGTAGGCAATATCTTTTTGATAAGTGTCTAAGAAAATGCTAACATGAAAAAATAACAACTAGCGAAGCCATTTAGACTAGTGGAAGGTAAATGAAAGACTTGGGTATGTGAAAGACATGAAAGGGAAGAAATAATGAGAATTTGGACAATCAATATTGCTACTATAGATTTAGCAAGAGAGACTTTTCTAGCAACAAGTGCAACAAATATATTTCCAATAGTTCCCAAGAGAAAAATCCAAGTGCATCATGAAAAGAGCTTTGAATGTATGAATACGGTTGCCTTAGGCCTCATAAAGTCTATTGTCACAATTTTCATCAATGTATATTAGGAAATGACGGGTCATTGATCAAAGCTAACATGTAGAAGGCATTGGACATGAAAATGTCATAAATTTAACCAATGTCATCCATGAACTAGATCAATGTATTTCTTAAATTTGATGTTTTGACAACTTGCTTTTGTTTTAAATTGCTCAAATAATTTGTTGGATCAAAGCTAACCTGTAGAAGGCATTATATCAAGCTAAATGAGATTGGAATCATGAAAGGAGATCAACTACATAGATATTCATCAATAATAAGTGGAGTATCAATAACATCAGCATCCAGACCATCAATATTAGGTACATCAACATAAAAAAAAGCAACAACAATATCAGGAGGTACATTAGTGACAAGAAGATTAGCCATACGAGTATCGCCTACCAAAAATGAAGAGAGTTAGTCTATTGATGTAGTAAAGGTGTGTGCGCAAAAACATCAAAATATGTCTCCTCAATAGGTTGATCACCCTACTAGACAAGGCATTGACAACAATAGAGGATGACAAACTTGTAAATAGTAGTAGGTAAAAAAGGAAATAGTTGATCTAAGAGAAGAGAACGATCATAAGCTTTTCCAGACCCAAAGAGAAAAGTGATGGAAATGTGATAGGGCTAAGCTTTTTTAAAGTTTGGAAAGGACCATATTAAGATACTAATAATTTTCCTACGAGAGAGTGACCTTAAATTAACTTATGGTTGAAAAAAGAAAAACGTAGGTAAATAGATTGGCTGACTAAAAAATGACTCTAGAAAAAACCTAAGATGATTAGCTAAAGATTTATAGCGATGTTGAACACATGCCAAATGATGTTGTGCTTCAAATACAATCACGAAAATTAGTAATAAAAGAAGATAAAGTCAATGGAATATCATCAGGAGAAAGTGATATACCATATATAGTATGTATTATATCAATGTAAATTTTGTTCATCAATGATGACAAAATCGAGATTTTTCACTTTCCTTCACATTGTCTTTGTGTGGCGAGTTAGAACTATCATATGTGAGTGATCTTATGCCTTTATTGCATTGATTGGAAGGTACTGAAGTTGATTATAGGTCTAGAAAGCTTGCTGCACCTTTCTTTGGAGTGTTTGATCAAATCTATGTGCCTCTTGTGGAGTTAAAGATAAGCTAGTTTTGGTAAAAAAGTCTTGATTCTAGCTCATAGTTTGGATCTAGATCAATCAAATATGCATTCTCCACCACTTTATCTTTGATTGGGATTCATTTTGATGCAAAATTTATCATGGTATTAGAGACTAATAAAAAAGAAAGCTTTAGATTTGAATTTACAAGCTTTAATCCTAGATTTTGAGTAGTATTGGTTTTGCCTTTGCTACTAGTTGATTATCTAGAGATAGTACCTCCAAATTTGATTCCATTCAGATGAAAATAGATTAAAGGAGGTCTAATTTGCTGATTTACAAGTTTTTCCTATCAAGGAAAGATTAGAACCTCACCTTTAACGAAAGATAAGGGCTACACACCTTTCTAGGATTAGAAATTTTAATTACTATTCAACTCTTTCATGCTTTGTCACATGCACACACAATTAAAAAATAATACATACTCTTTCACACACAATTGAAACATTATTACAAACAAATGTGACAATATACCATTCAAAAATCCAAAAAATGAAACAACACAAACACATCTGTAAGCTCGAAGCTCCCACCTAGTCCAAACTTGCTCGCTTGTTCCATGCTTGCTCTCTTTTCTTTTTTCAATATATCTTTGTCACACACACACACAATTCAAATATTTAACACACTCTCTCACGCAACCGAAACATTATTACAAGCAAATATCACAATATGTTATTGTATTTGTGAATACATTATACACAATGAAAGCATTTAAGGTTTAGTAGCTTCAAAGCTCAAAATCTTAGTACTAATATGTTATAACTATATTCTAAATCATAAATTACTCTCACCACAATGCAAAACACTCTTAAACCTTCAACCCTCCTCACAAGTAAATCATGGCAAATTTGTTTCCAATCACCATAGAGCATACACTCTAATCTCATTCTGTTCTATTCTACCAAGTTCACAAAATTGACATTCTTTTATTCTATTCCATTATTTTATAATCTCATTATATTATATTCTAATCTATTCTAACAAAGATACATTCTATTCTATCATTATATTATATAATTTAATTTAACAAATTTCAAATACATCCTAAGAAATGCTATATACATTCTCTCTCTCTCTCTCTCTCTCTCTCTCTCTCTCTCTCTCTCTCTCTCTCTCTCTCTCTCTCTCTCTCTCTCTCTCTCTCTCTCTCTCTCTCTCTCTCTCTCTCTCTCTCTGTGTGTGTGTGTGTGTGTGTGTGTGTGTGTGTGTGTGTGTGTGTGTGTGTGTGTGTGTGTGTGTGTGTGTGTGTGTGTGTTGCCCGATTCTAGGAAAATTCATCAGGTCACGATAATTTTCACTTTCAGTTGAAGATTTATGGATCTGTCAACTAAATTAAATTGGAGCAATTTCTTGTTTGATGTGATAAATAATGATTGATGATAATGCAAGTCTTGAGGGAACTATTGCTTTGTCAACCTACTTGTAGATTTGCCGACAGTGGAGTGCGGCACCTAACAAAATTGACAATCTGACACTTTGCAATACCAATAGATGTAAGCTCTACTAAATCGCGTTTAGTCCTTATCCTTGTCGAACATGGGGTTTTCAACCTGAACCATATTCAGGCGAGGGGGAAGAGGGAAGGCGGGGGGGGGGGGGGGTAAGCTTGAGGTGGTAAGTGATTTGTTGACCAAGTGGACCAATTACAATTATCTACATAGAATTCTTGAAGAAAAAGAGATTGAGAGTGAGAGTGTAACTGGAAGTTAGATATTGAGATTGATTTTAGCTGTCTCGGAGAATTTAATTTCCTTTCTCTAGTATTCATTAGAATTTCAAGAAATCAAAAATTCTAAGAAAAGAGATAACGGTCAGGTGATAATCCAATTATGGGACCGTTTGTGTGTAGCAAATGGATTTAGAATTGAAATTTGCAAGCCAAAATCAATTTGAATGTGCTTCATACATGAATATTTTAATTAGAATTCTTATTTGGCTTGGATATCTATTATAGTGTTTTTTGGGATCTTATAAGTTCTCAATGCTTCCTTTTGATTTAACGAATGTACCTACGATATTTCAATAGACTATGAGCAATATATTCCGTCCATGCCTAGGTCAATGCATAGTTGTATTTCTATATGAAATGTTCATCTACAATAAAATGCTTGAGGAGCATGGAGGAGTTTGTCGACTTGAAGTATCTCTTGGAATTGGTTGTAAAATGAATCCTATATTCATGTATAGGATACCTAGTTGATCGTTCTAATTTCTTTGGTAAACAGATCTAGAAGCAGAGAACATTCTCGGAGGAAAAGATGGTGGTATGGGACATCAATGATTCCAAAGGAAACTTCTTGTGCAAGAGTGATCTATAGACCAATGGTTAGTTATTATTGTAGTGGTAATGCTAACAGGTGAATCCATAGTTATGTTTTTCAAGGTATTTTGGAAAATTATGGGATATGATCTGGATCTCAAAAGGTGTTTCATTATTTACAAAATCTGGAGGCCCTTAATTCTCTATCTCCTTTAGTTTTTTAGGATCCAAAAATATGTATCTTGGAAAGTCTATTCTCGTCAACTTCATGACTTGGGTAGTCAGTTTTCTTGATGATATTTAGAAACGATGTGCATTGTTGGGTCATTATCTCTATGTTTTGAGATTAATTGTCTCTCAATTTCACATCAATAGTGTCTCATTTTTTTGTTCCAACCAATCTTCATATAGGGTCCAAAAAATGTATCTTGGAAAGTATATTCTCGTCAACTTCATGACTTGGGTAGTCACTTTCTTGATGATATTTAGAAACGATGTGCATTGTCGGTTCATTATCTCTATGTTTTGGGATTAATTGGCTCTCAATTTCACATCAATAGTGTGTCATTTTTTTGTTCCAACCAATCTTGATCTAGGGTCCATAAATATCTCAAGATCTTTAATATCCATATTCTTCATATACTTTTTTAATTCCTTCATCATGAGTGATCCAACGCCCCAGCTTGATACATCGCAGATCGCTACAGATGTCAATGTGCCATTGACATATAGGGGAACATCGGTGCAACCCAAGAAGAAACTTCCTAGGAAGTCACCTAGTCCCGAGTGGCAATTTGCCAAAAATCTTGGCAAATATATGGATTGGAAGTGTAACTTTTGTCACTTGCAAAAGTCCAGTGGCGCTCCTAGAATTAGAAAACATCTTTTGGGTGGGAGTAGCAAATCATCGATCGTGAGATGTACTAGTCGTTTGGACCGCATTGGATCATCAAGATGTACCATCATAAGTGATGGATGGGTCAAATGTGCAACGACATCCGTTGATAAACATCATGATGGTTTGTCCTCACGGTGAATGCTTCTTAAAAGCTGTAAAACTGGCACTTACATAGTAAACTTGTTGAGTGACATCATAGATGAGATTGGGTCATCTAACGTTGTCCAGGTGGTGATGGACAATGCTAAGAATTGTCAAAAGCTGCTGGTAGAATATTGGAGGCTCGTTATCCATACATATATAGCTCGGGGTGCAAC
This sequence comes from Diphasiastrum complanatum, assembly GCA_029204225.1. Classification (NCBI taxonomy): domain Eukaryota; kingdom Viridiplantae; phylum Streptophyta; class Lycopodiopsida; order Lycopodiales; family Lycopodiaceae; genus Diphasiastrum; species Diphasiastrum complanatum. Next base: position 7,757,644 of record CM055097.1, on the reverse strand, counting down.
ACACATAGCTTGAATCTTGTGTTGCATGATTGGTACAAAAATGAGGATACGCAATGGTTCAAAACCATTATAGACGATTGTCAAAAAATTGTCAAGTTTGTAATGAAACATCAAAGAGTTCTTGACATTTTTTGACAACGCATGGTATGCATGCTGAACCTACCCGTAGAAACAAGATTTTGAACACAATTTTACACACTTGAATCACTACTCTGAAATAAAAACGAAATCATGGAGACCTTTGTCTGTACATTATTCTCTGATTGGGAGGAGGGTCAAGTGATGAGAGTGAAATTGAAAGTCGAAATCTTGCATACAAAGCTTGCAGACTCTCATTTTTGGGACGGAGTATGTGACGCTTACTATGTCATGATGCCGATAATGTATGGTGTGCGTCGATTGGACTCAAATCTACCAAACATCGAAAAAGTGTGAATGGCTTGGTAGAATATACAAGAGAGCCTAAATCATCCACGTGAGTTACCACAGTTTGTGGTCAAGCATGTTGGGGTGGGTGTTCTCGAATAAATTAGGTGCAAAATAAGAAACACATCTCCAACATAGAAAACTTTACAGTGTTTACCAAAACTACAACATCAACATTGACTTAGATTGAGTGGAGGAGTGTCTTGGTAGGTGTCAGGGACAATCATGAAGGGAGTGAACAATTAGGCGTCAGCCATGCTTCCTTCGAGATTAGACATTCCGAATTGAGTGAGTGTCAATTGAGAAAGAAATATTATCAAAAAGTATTTGTAGTGCAATACACATAAGGAAATAGAGAATCTGAATTAAGCAGTTGTGAATACAACAATCAGATCACAATTATGTGCCCAAGAATGGTTCACAGTAATGGCGCATTGTGTTCAGTGATCTTACTTAGCTAGCTACATATTAAATAACTATCTCTATCTTTCACTCTCTCTAAGATCTCTGATCCTATGAAATCAGATAATTAAGTCACAATGGAGTTTGCGAAGGAACTCTAATTCACTCTTCTCCATTTGCATGTGTGTTCATCATAGGTTCATCACTGATTATTGCCTCGTGAGTTGTTGTTATGTATATATACACGGAACAGCTACAATGACTTTGTGGGCAACGAGCGTAAAGTAGCGCAATTACTAAAAAGTGCTAAAGTGAACTGTGATGTGGTATGTGTTTGGACAAGGCAGTGTGGATGACGTGGATCTCGAACTCGAAGACTTTGATTTCATAGGCGATCGATTGAAGATGATGTACTCGAAGATCTCAAACTCGAAGAGTTCGTCGTTGGTCCCACTTCTGCTCCAGTTGATTGATTGCACAAACGTTCAACTTCAGTGAGTAAGACTGCATAGCTGTTGTAGAGAGAGCGTGTGTGTATGTTTACATAGTGTACTTGTGCTCAGGACGAACTGGAATGATTCATGTTCTAATGACTCGAACTTGAATGATTCTAATTTTGGTGAGTTGGAGTGATGCTTAATTCCAACACCCCCCCCTTAAGCTTAACTCCTAGGATCCTGAGAGGCTTAGTCAAGAAATCAGCCAACATACTGGCAGTAGGATAGTAACTTAATTCGACATCTTTATTCTGAACTTTCACTCTAAGAAAATGAAATTGAACTTCAATGTGTTTAGTTCTAGAGTGAGTTCGTGGGTTCAGAGATAGAGCAATGCAGCTCTGATTGTCGCAATAGAGTATAGTTGAACTGATTTGAGAGATTATAAGATCCCGAAGCAATCTTCTGAGCCAGATAATCTCCTTCACAACAGAGGTATGTGTGACATATTCTGATTTTGTGGAGGCCAAAGAAATGCATTTCTGCCTCCGACTGTTCCATGAAATGGGTCTTACTAGAAATCAAAGATAGCCAGAAGTGGATTTTCTTGTGTCCACATTACCAGCCCAATCAGAGTCAAAATAAGTAAGTAGTGTCAAGGCATCTTCTGTATTTCCATTATAACACAAGCATAGTGCTTAGTGGCTTGAATGTATCTTAGTACTCTGAGTAGAGCCTTCTAGTGAGTAGGCCGAAATTTGACATAAACTATGACAATGTGCTGACTGTAAATGCTAGATTAAGTCAAGTGCAGACCATGGCATACATGATCGATCCGCCCATTGACTGATAGGGGTATTTGCACATCAGTTTCTTCTCTACATCAGTTTTCGGACATATATCCTTTGATATTTTGAATCTTGGGTCCATAGGCGAGTCTATTGACTTGCAGTTTTCCATGCCATACATGTAGAGTACACTGGTTAGATACCTTTATTGAATTAGTGTGATATGTTGGAATTTAATCTAACTCCTACTCATCCCAACAACCCTCCTTCGTTCTCTAAATTTTACTCTCTCAAATGTAACCTACAGTAAATTGAACTGTCGCTACAATTTGGTTTTTTACTCGCATTTTTGCACAACTGAAAAATGCAAAAAACCCGACACTGTGTTTTTACACAAGTTTTATGACACCCAAAAAATGAGAAAAACTCGACAATGTGTCTTTACACTAAGTTTTTGGACAGGCGACACTTGCCCTACAATGGGCCGAAGCTATCCTACAGACAAAGGCGATGTCCGACAAATGCCGAAGGTGTCTCAAATGCCGAAGGTGTTACGTCCATGTCCTGTATAAAGGAATCGGAATAATTCCTGACGTGGATAGTCAGTCACTCCAGGTGTATATGGTTATTAGCTATGTCTCGTCATTCCGGGCTTGGCCTGTAAAGTAATTAATAATCATATGAGGGCCCAGACCTATAATTGGAATGAATGACTGCTTTAATGCAAGAATAGGAGGTTAATAGCTCAATATAGGTTGCATGAGAATCCTAGGGAGAATACTCTCTCTCTCATGAGGAGAATATGTCCATTGGAAACTCGCCCATCCTCCTATTGGAAATTCAGTTTCTTGAGCCTGTTTCTCCTCCTCTCTCTTAGGTTCTTCACTATGGCTTGGGGGCTAGGTCCAGGAGGAAACTCCAGGAGGGATCTAGGTTTGGATGGGTGGTTTTGCTCCACATGTTTCCTTTTGATTGTTTTGCAACAGGATCTAGCCAGATCTTCATTTGGTGATCCTTACAGAAGGTGTCTTCCAAACCTAAAGGCTGCCCTCAAGTAAAGGCAAAGGCCAAAATGCCAAAGGGTGTCGCATTTCCAGTCTGCCAAAAATACACAGATTGTCGCTATCAGACCTAAAAGCCTTTACGCTCCATCAACGAACTGATCCACTGATCAGTTTTACAACTGTTATCAATCTTGTAATTGTAAAGTCAAGCTAGTACAAGATTATTCAACTGATATGTATATATACATGTAATTGAGCGAGGACAAAAGAGATGAGAGGATTATGATATGTGAGGTCAGATAGCGGAGAATGTCTTTTATCAGTAGTTGACTCCTCAGAGTTGGTGATCATAGAGAGAGAGAGAGAGAGAGAGAGAGAGAGAGAGAGAGAGAGAGAGAGAGAGAGAGAGAGAGAGAGAGAGAGAGAGAGAGAGAGAGAGAGAGAGAGAGAGAGAGAGAGAGAGAGAGAGAGAGAGAGAGAGAGAGAGAGAGAGAGAGAGAGAGAGAGAGAGAGAACTATTTTAGAACCTTAGCAATTATCTTGAATCTGCTAGTAGGATCACACGCAATTGTATTGTGGTCTGATTGTTGTTTTTATAACCTTTCATTATACAGATTCGCTATTGTTCTACTTCATTGCATTCTTGTTGAATGATAACTCTCACTCCCTTTTACACAAGCACCATTATCAGAGAATTGTATGGTTGTCTACGACGCCTAAATTGATTTTACATTCTCTTAATATCAGGTTATCAATATTAGAGGATTGCATGACTGTCTCACACGCCTAATTGTTTTTGCAATTTTTCTTTCACGACACTCTATGACTCCCACACTGATAATCTGATTTCACACACAAAGAACTGATCGTAACTCCATCCTCCAAGTAACATGATCCTGGTTATAACAGTTAGTTTTTTTTCTTCCAATAGAAGTGGTATTAGTGTTGATATCTATTTCCGCCCATAGAGTGATATCATTGCCTGCTTCCACAGGAGTGGTATCAGAGCCTGCTCCCACATGATACTCCTCCTCGCTTTGTCTCTGTTTATCTCGATTCCCAGAAAGTAGTGCACAGGGCCTGAATCAATCATTTCAAATTCCTTCGACAAAAGAGTCTTCATATCATGAAGCAACTGAGTCGAATTGTTGATGATTAGCGAGTCATCAACATATAGGGCTATTATGACATAGCTTGAGCCTCTGTGTTTGAGACATTAAAGTCAGTAGAGTTTGAGATGAAGTCATGCTGCAACAAAAATCGACTGATTCTATCAAATCAGGCCCTTGGACCTTGCTTTAGCCCGTAGAGAGCTTTCTACAGCGTACATACTTTGTGTTCTTGGCTTTGAAGGACGTAACCTTCAAGTTGATAGATGTGAATGTCTTCTTGTATGTATCCGTTTAGAAAGGCTGTCTGATTACCCATCTGGTGTACTTTCAGATCCTCAATAGCTACGAAGGTGAATAAAGATCGAATTGACTGAAGTCTTATGACTAGACTGTAAGTCTCAGTATAGTCAATCCCATAGGTTTGTTTGTAACCTTTGACGACTAAACAAGCTTTCCATCTGGCTGTTGAACCATCTGGATCGAGCTTCAGCTTGAAGGTCCACTTGGTGTCAATGATCTTTGCATCTGCAGGAGCTTTGACAAGACGCCAAGTCTTGTTCTTCATCAGTGACTTGTACTCAGCATGCACGGCAGAATGCTAGTCATCAGCATTCGAACTTGACAATGATTCTATTACTGAAGTAGATTCATCGTTGCTGATGAATGTTTGAGGGACGAAATGATCAGTTCCTTGTCGATGTCGTGCAGATCTTCGAACAATAGTCGGTTGCTGAGATGATGATTCTCCTTGCTATGTGAAAGGGATATCTTCGATGTTCGTTGGAACAGTTGTAGGTCGAGGCCTGTTGATGGTGATGGGAGTCGTTGGAACAAACTCTTGCATTGGCTGCTTTTGCTTGAAGTCAAAGAATTTATCTTTGAGGAAGACAACATCTCGACTAACTGAGGTTTGGCTTGTCTCAACATCAAATATTCGATATGCTTTGTGTGATTAATGAACATGATGTTGGTAAATCTAGAATAATCATCAATAAAAGTTATAAAATACAGTGCAGAACTCAGAGAGGGAGTACTCATAGGCCCACACAGATCACTATGTATTAATTTTAGAATGGACTTAGCTCTAGTGGCTTGTCCCTTTGGGAATCTTAATCTAGGCTGTTTGCCTAGTAGGCACATCTCGCAGACATGTCGAATGTCAGTGGAGGCAATATTAAAATTTAAATCCTTGACCATGCTATTACGATGCATATACAAGATTGATCTCATGTTTAGATGTCCTGATCTTCGATGCCACAATTGGGCATTTGAAGTACTCACATTAGTTGAGAGTGCATATTTGTGACTCACATGTACAAATTACTTTCTCTGTTTCCAGAGAAGATTTTTTTATCGTTAGAATGGTACATTGTCTTGAATTGAACATGTCTCTACAGCCTTGATCAGTGAGCTTGCTAACTAACAATAAGTTCTTAGTCAGCTTGGGTATGTATAGTACATCCTTGAGCAAGGTCATTTTATCATTTGGAAGATAAAGACAAATAGATCCTTTAACTTCGATCTGCAGTGCACTTGAGTCATCGAAGTGAACATACTTTGAATCTGCTGGTGTGAGATCTTCGAATAAGGACATACATAAAGTCATATGCTGAGAAGCACCACAATCGAGATACCAATCCATTGCATCTCTAATGAGTACATCTTGTATCATTAGCAGTGTTGGGTCTTCGTGAGAGGTTCTGGCAGAATCAGATCCTCCATCCTGCTGCATCTTCTCCTTGGCTTTGTTATGCTTGAGAACTTGACAATCCTTGATGTCGTGGTTGGTTCTCTTGTAGTACTTGCAGAAGAGTCTGGTCTTAGGCTTGTGATGTTGTCGATTGTGTTGTTGTGATTGCTGGTCTGAATCAGTTTGCTAAGCTTTTGTCTTCTTATCCTTCGAAGATTTCTTCTTTGGGAGCTTAATTTGCAAAGCATTTTGAATATAGGCAACTTTTAAGAAAAATTTAAAAAATTATAAAAAATGGGCAGAGATAGCTTAGAGTACTTGATTTTTATCCGTTATTGTTTTGTGCACTTATGATCTAATTTGTACGTGCTACTTACTAAATCAATCTATCTTCTTATTGTGTTTAGTATTATGTCAAAATGTATGCTTCTCTATAGTTATTTGTAAGGGATAAGTCTCCCATTGTTTTGTCTGTTTTGTTGAATACATCAACACTACAATATTTAATACATCTTGCTTGGCTGCGAAATCACTTTAGTGCTAACAATTTCAAAGTTCGTTGCTAAAAGATTGAACGTGACTTCTGTCATTATAGCTTTGTTCAATATTGATAGTGTAGTCATGCATTAAGAAAGAAGACTTATTCCGTTGTGCTCGATAGGTCGCTTACAGTCTTTGCCTTATCAAACCAACTCATTTCACTTCCCTCTTTCCAACACATATCATAATGACTAAAAAATAGCAAGTAAAATCTTGAAAATCATTCACATAGTAGGTTTGATAAATTTTAGACTAAAACAATGAATAGTAGTCAAAAACTTATAAAATATTGTCAAAAATCTAATAATTTCTAGTTACGGCTCTGGAGAAAGTTCATAACACTAATCTTTAGGCTAAAAAAAATCAAGATCCTAAAAAGTCACTTACTTGGAAGTCAATTCAACCAGTAGGAAGAGAAAAACAAGGAGCAACTACCAAAAAGCTGCAAAAAAACAAAAAGTCTCTCCACCTTCCAATAGCTGCAAAGCCAAACTCTAAAACCATTGTAAAGACCGCCAAGTGTAGATCCTTAAGATTCTATAGCATGCACTAAAATCTAGGAATATTTCATACAAGATTCTCATTCTCATCCAATTGCTTTTGATTTCCTCTACGTGCATAAAAAGATGTCAATCACCATGCACTAGCTCCACATGTTCGAGATGTTGCACCTGGGCCCTCACAAATATTATTAATTGCATTTTTGGCCTAGTCCGGAATGGCGAGTCATAACTAATATAATCGTACACTGGAGTGCCAACATCAAAGATTATTCTGAATCCTCTGAACCGGACATGGACATAATAACATGCAACCTACAATTCAACTTTTTGACATGCAATCAGAACAATTAAAAAGTCTATCAATTTTAAACTAAAAATTGCCAAACTTATGACGATCATAATTTTTGCTACATAACACCAAATTAGATGATGTAAAGCACAATACCAAGGGAGAGGAGGTTAGCAAGAGGGTTACCATGTTAGCACCAATTGAACTAGCCACACATGCGAGCTGTAATAGCTAGAAAATCTAGTAGGATTGTAGACTTTTTCAAAGTAATCACGTATATGCACCTCATGGCATTAAATAGACACTATAAGTAGTCTATAATGGTTTATTAGAGATCAATAGAGGCTTCTATCAAATCCAATAGTGATCAATGGCTTAAAACAATCAAAAAATTATTTCTAAGAGGGCGTCAAGCTAGCAAAGTTCAAGGAGTTGTTGCCTAAGCCTCCAAGCACCAAAATAGGTGTATGAGGGCTTGCATCAGAGGTAATTCCATCAAACTTTCAGCTTGTATATTGTCCCTTAGGCCACAATTTCTATAAAAAGCGTTGTTATTCATGCCCAAAAAATTACAAAATTACACTAATTTTTGAGTTTTTGGGACTCCTTACAACACCTAAAACTAGCTAAACTATGTCATAGGCACTACTTCAATTCATCTCTAAGAACATGAATGCAAAGTTTACAACATAGCAAAGTATTTTAATATACCACAAAAGTGAAACTTTTATAAAAAAAAAACTATGTCTTTTGACCAATTTTTTGACTTTTTAAGCATGTACAGATGGAGCAAAACCACATTCTAGTGCAATCAAATCCTACTGACCTCAATTCGATCTCATGCAAGTACTAAACTTTTGATTTTGCTTAATATCAACTCTTATTGATCATTTCTAGAGAGATTCATTAGTTTTTGACCAAAAACAAAGTATAAATCCAATATCTATTGCATAACTAGCATGTGATCATTAGAACCTAATATAATAACTAAAATATTCGGTGAATTTCAAGTCAAAATAGTGAATACTAGTCGAAATACCATATTAATCGTTAAAAATAAAGTGATTTACAATTATGGCTATGGAGTATGTCCATAATGTTGGAAAGAGGTGATAATGCAATAACGACAAGTCAAAGCTTGTGAACGATTTGTTGAGCACAACAGAATGAGCCTGCTTTCCTAATGCATGACTACGCCTATCAATATTGAAAAAAACATAATGACAAGAGTCATGTTCAATCTTTTAGCAACTAACTTTGAAATCATCAGAGATAAAGTGATTACGTAGCCAAACAATGATGAATTGAATTATCAGACAAAAGCAATATGGGATCACAGAGATTCGGACATAATACTGAACGCAATAAAGGATAGATTGATTCAGCAAAATGATGAGCACAAGACAATTGCGGATAGAAACCGCATACTCTAAGCTGTCTGATTTGCACTTCCACGGATGAAGATTAAAAACAATTAGTCGATCATCAGGAGAATAATCCAACACATAACACTTATCTTTAGACTAAGAATAATCAAGATTCTGAGAAACCACTTACTTGGAGGTTAAGTCTACCACCATGAAGAAAGAGCAAAGAGCTACTACCAATAAGCTGCAAAAAAAAGTAAAAAGTGTCTCCACCTTTTGATCAATGCAAGCTTGAGCTCTCATAGCACTATAAAAATTGCCAAGTGTAGATCCCTAAATTCATGTCATAGATTTCAAAATGAGTGTTGTGGAGCCAAACCATCCAACCAATTAGAAATTGAAGATCAAACCTCAATCAGCTTAACCCCCGAGCCACAATGATTGAATACAAGAGAGGAGAGGTTTCTAGCAACTGAATACCAGAATCTGAAAGTGGAGTAGGGCAAGTTTCTAGGTATATATAGACCTCTAAAGCCTAGGAATATTCTTTCCAAAACCCTACTCCTTTACTAAACTCGTATTCAATTGCTTTTGATACTCATCTTCATGTATAGACACATCAATCACCATGCACTGCTTCACATGTCCTAATGGGAGTGCTTTGGCCCTCACAAGGTGATTAATTACATTTCTAGCCTAGTTTGGAATGACAAGGGGTAACTAATAAACTCATATGTTGGGGTGTCGAATATTCCGTCAAGGATTATTCCAAATCCTCTGAACCAAACATGGACATAACATGGATGTTGTCACTAAACATTTGAATGCATTAACATGTTATGCCCATAAGCAATATTACTGCAACTAATCTAAAGCTTGACAATTTCCTGCTATCAAAAGAAATGAGACAAAACTTATGACAATCAATCACAAAATGTGATGTTTGTGAAAGATTGTTCATTAAAAGGAGACCAATATAATTTTAGAGGCAGAAGTTAGAAGTCTAGAGAAAGATTCACACATTCATAAAAGAATACAAGAAAATGTTAGAAATGTGGCATACTTGGACATTTTAATAAGAGTGGGAAGAAAATGAACATGATGAGTAAATATGATTTATAATTTTTGCAAAAATAAACTTACAAAACTTGCACTCAATTTACTCGGATAATGTCCAAACTCGTTTATTAATAGAAACCTTACAAAAAATTGTATATGTCATAATCAAAGTGGCCTCGAAGCTAAAGATAAGGAGAACTTGGTGTGCATGTTAAGTAAATCTATTTATTGTTTGAAATCACCAAGGATGTGGTATTAACAATTTGATTGAAAAAGGTTGGGACATGGCTGTAAACGCAACGAGGTTGATCACTACGTATACTTCAAGCAAATCATTGATCATTTTTTTGTCTTGGTCTATATATTGATGATAGTGACTGTTTGGGAGGAGGCTCGAAGCGTGACACAAAAGTTCACGGTTGGGTGGAAGATGGTTAAAAAAACACTCCAAGCATGACACAACTATTATGGGGGTGGAAGAGGATGTTGAGGGGAGAACTGATATTGATGTAAGGGTGAGGAGATCCTTTTCACACAATAGCTGAATCCCTTTGTGAAACTGTGAATGCAAACAGAAGAGAAAAGTGGATATGGAAGGGACAAGGTGTTGTTCCAAAGACAAAACGGCTTGTCAAGGGGGTCCTAGGTCGAAATTCCTAGGTCATCACTCAACCCTTTCCCCTAAAGAGCTAAAGGGTCAATTGGGAAGGGAAGCCTTGTGACTGCCTAATCAACTCACCAAAATCACCCATGGCTTTTGTGATCCATATCTTTTGGTGAGCTACAAGCAAAGCAAAAGCAAAGGCAAAAGCAAAGCAAGAATGGCAGCAGCAGGAGGAAGCATAGGCCTTTATTGCAACCCAATTCATCATCATCATGATGGCTTCTTCTTCCATTTTGATCCTTCTCCTCCTCTTGCTGCTCAATCTTCAGTGCTTTTCTGCCCCTCCCTCACAATGAGCGTAATCACAAATACTCTCCTTCCTTCTTCTTCTTCGTATCTTCGTCCTTCCATAGCCATGGCCCTGGCAGCAGAAAGTCCAATGACAAATAGCTTGGATGAGGAACGTGAGCATTTGGCTCTGCTCTGGTTTTGATTTACATCGCTATCTCTTCTTCTTCTTTTTCTTCTTGGTTAGGTGTGATAGATTGCTAGTGTGCCTGCGTGGGTTTGTGTTGTTTTGATGTGCTGAAATCTGATGGGTTGGGTTGGGTTGGGTTGGGTGTGGATGGGATGGGGCTTGCAGGTGAAGCAGCCAGAGTAGAGCGGCTCTGGCAGCAGTTTTTCTCGGATCCTTCGCAATGGTGGGACAAAAGGTTTGATAAGGTGAGATAGACACCTGCTTTTGCCCAGTTGTGGTTTCTGCACGAAATACTATAAAACTGCGATGACTGAAGTCTGTGTAGAGTGATTTTCAGTTTAGAAAGATGCTTCCAAGCATGCCCTCACTGGCTTAGCTTGGTTGGCTTCATGCCCTCACCGTTTTGCAGGAAAACTTCGAAGCTCCGGACTTTGAACATAAGACTACTAAGAAAGCATTACGGATCAATGATGGGTTTAGTCCCTCTTGGCTACATGCAAAGCTTGCTACTCTCCCCCAACAACCTCCACAACAATCATCGTCATCATCATATTCTTCTTCTTCGTCAACGTCCAAGATCTCCTCGGGTACGTACTAGCATTCTTGTCTTGCATTCCTTAGAATGTTTTCACCAAGCAGGAATTTGTGACAGTACTTGCACATCATAGAGGAATGTGGTTCCCCTTGGCTGGCTGGCTGGTTGGTTGGTTGGCTGGTTGGCCAGTTATTAGTGTCGGGGTATGCTCAGTGCTGGTTTCTAAGACTGAATCTGAACGACCACTATTATGTGTATCATTGTTGTGTGATAGCAATCGGAAAAACCCACAACATATTCAGTGGTAGAGTATCCCATCCGGTATGAGGGAGGTCCTGGGTTCAAATCCTAGTCTGTCCATCCATATTATGATTTATGGATTTCTAACATCGTATCCAGAGCCGAGTTAAATCTAACAGTTCATGGTGTCAAAGCCATGGTTAGGTGGCCCAAGTTGTGGGGCAGGTGACAGCTAGGACCCCAACCAAGTGTGGCTTGAGGGGGGGTGTTGGAATATCAATCCACACTTTAGAGAGAACTATCAAAGAGGGCGGATAGCTCAGTGGTAGAGCATCCCATCCGGTATGAGGGAGGTCCTGGGTTCGAATCTGAAGCGGCAGCTGAGGAACAAGCTGATCCCAAGCTTGTCGATCTTCCCCCGACGCCATTTTCACCACGTACAAGTGATTACTTGGCGCGGTAGCCGCCCTGAGCTTCTGCACCAGTTTAGCATTTATGAAGTTATGTGTGGAACCATCGTCAAACAGAACAGTCACAACTTAGCGTCCTACAATTCCATTCATACGAATGAGATCATGGGGGCCACAAACAGCTGTATTAAAACAACAATTCTTGCAACTAGTGCCGTCCTTAAAGGATAAATCAACAAAAGAAATACTAGAATTACCTGGCGCTTTAAAAGATTTAGGTTGCCCGCCAGATTTCTTTTGCTTTTTCTTTGGGCAATCTTTTGAAAGATGCCCCTTCTCCATGCAGGAGAAGCACAACCCGCCGGTTCTCGCCTTGTCGTAGTCGGCGCGCTCCAATTTGATGCGCTTTTTCCCACCTTAGGAACCGGTGTCCGCCGTTTTGTCTCTGCCCCGCTTCTTGAAAAATTTCTTTTCTTTCTGTTCAGCCTTGGGCAAAGCCTGCTCCTTGCGAGAGGCAAAATGGGCGTCATCGAAGATTTTTCACATCTTCGATTGTCTGCGGTTGGTTACACCGCACTTCTAGCTGAAATTCCTTTGGAAGCCCCAAGATAAAATGTAATTTTAACAGGATAGGATCGATTCGCGAGGCGAATCGAGGCAAATTTTCTTGGAATTCCTGAAGATAGGCATCTAATGGCCTAGTACCCATCTGCATGGTGGCAAAACGCCGCCAATGCTCAAAATCATCCAACACCGGAAGAAAAGCCGTTTTAAAGGCTTCTTGAAAGGCGTCCCATGTAGAAGGGGCAGTAGCCCTCTCCTTTAGATCCTGCCACCATGTAAACGCCTTTCCGCGTAAAAACATGAGAGCAGAAGTGATCTTCGTACTATCAGGCGCATCGTGCATGAAAAAATGACTATTCCATCTATCTAGCCACGACAATACCACATCGGGAAGCCGGCCTTTCTTTTCACCCGAAAAGAATTCCGGATTAAGCATTGGATATACGCCAACGGATCGCGAGTGCGTCAATGAACGCCACTCTTGCTTGGCCGCAGCATGCTTGGCCTGCATTTCTAAAATTTGATTTTGCAGCATATTTAGGGCCTGAACAAGCTGGTTAGTGTCTACATCAGGAGGAGGAGGTGGTGAAGACGGTCCTTCACCTGAGGGCATAACAGGGTCCATGGTGCACTAAGGAAGAAGGCAAAGAAAAAACTACAAGGGCTTCACAACAAAAGGACTTAGAGAACTTGAGACCACTACTCAAGGAGACTAAGCCACAATAAGCACCTTAATGATGGAAATGGAGCCTATACCCCCCATCCCACTTCTTTTACTTCTTAAAAAAGCCTTGCCGGGTGGCGGGCCTTATGGTCGCCACCTAGCAAGCACATGGGCACCTAAAACAAGTGGCATCCCCTTATGGGGTCCACCTACCCTCAATTCACATGGCCACCACCCTCTTTACGCCACCTCACCCAAGGGTCACTTGGGTCACATCCCCACCCAACTTTTGGGTCACCGCCTTGACCTCATGGCCTTATGGCCTAAAGATACACCTAAATCTCTTCTAAGGCTGGTCCTTAGGCAAAGGAGAAGGTGCAAGTACAACTGTACGTTCATGAGGAGGAGGTGGAGGAAAAAACATCAAATTTCCTCCCCAAAAGTGAAAAGGATGAAGGATTTGCCAATTTTTCTTGGTGGGTAGGTGGAAGATTACAAAGAGGAGGATTAAGCCCAAGAAAGAGACTAAGAAAAACAAGAAAAAGGGTACACAGGTCTGTACCTGCAGTAGATACAGCCTGCAGGTACAACTGTGTACTTTTGTTTTATTTCTCCCTCCCTTTCTTCAAAATTTTGTTGAAGCAATTAAAATATACAAAAGCTTTTATTTACATACCTTGAGACTAAGTTTTCTAACTTAGTATAAAAACTTTGTAAACTAGAATAACTTTTAGATTAAAAGTTAAACAATAAAAGCTTTGAAACAAAGTTTCAAGGTTTACCATGTACTTTACAAGTACAAACAACTTACAATCATATTCAACAAAGAAAGCTTGTAAGTTAAAGTTGACGTTGACTAAACAAGGCCTTAACCCTCTGGTTTATGTTGATAAAACCAAAGCCTTTTTTTTTTTGGTAGCTTTGCAACCTACGTTGAGAAAACCAAAGCTGTATTAGCTTTGCAAATTTCCTCAACATATCCAGGTGTAGTGTACTTCCAAGGTACAAAAATCCAATACAACCAAGAGTTAAGGATCTCGTGAATAGTAATTATTATGGATAAACGAAGTTCCTCCAGTTTGCTGATTTGTGGGAGTCCCGTAGACTACAGCGGCTACCAAAAAAAACAGCACAGGATTTTCTGACACCAGTACGGAAAACCAGCAGGCAGGCACGCAGATCCCCGCGGACGCGCGGGTGCTCGCGGGATTTTTTTTTTTTAGCAAATTTTTTTGTATCAAAGAAAAACTTTGTATGCAAAAGAAATTTCGACTTCCAAAACTCAAAATAAGGCCAGAAACGAAATCGATTTTTGAAGTTTTAAAAACCGTAAACATTCAAAAGAAACCGACTACTACCACCGTAGCTAGCAAAGGTGGTTTGTTTTCAATCAAAATGACCTCAGATTGAGACGAACCAAAAAGCAAAGTTGTTTAGATCGATTCAACAAAATCAACTAAGCCTTCAAAAACATCAGCTAAAAGCTCAAACCAACCAATAACATAAGTTAGAGCGATTGCACCTTATTCACAATGATCGGTGGCTCTGATACCAACTGTTAGAATCCCCATCGTCATGCCGGTCATTGCTAAAGCACAAACAAGTGACGAACGTTACGTTACCACCCAACCATAGAGGTACTGCCACCTCACCCCCGTGCACTGGAGCTACAGACCACCATCAAGCAAGCTCGGATCTCAAGTAAGCCATGGTGTCCCATACCACCATGCCTTACCCTCGACCCTCACCTACCTACATCCTTAGGCCTAGATACTCGTCCTGACCTGACCACCAGTGGAAGAGCTCTTCATTCTCCAGGAGAGAATGAATACCCAGCTCATGGAGATCCACCTCTATATACATAGTCCAGGTGGGTCATCTCCCTCCATAGGAGTCACGCATGACTAACGACACGCGACAGTTGTGCACACTGACGTGGGTCCATAACAACGAGTCACCGCGTGCCAATGAGACATTGACATGTGGCACCCAAAAGACCTATAGCTCCAGATCAGCGTTCCGTCCCATAATTGAGACCGTCACCTCAAGTTTCCTATTGCGTACCCTTATGGGTACGTAACAGAAACCCACTCATTGTAACTAACCACTAACTTGAAAGTTGCAACGTGAGTCTTGTATCAAGCAAGCTACAACAACATCGAACAAATTACAAATTTGAAAATTGCAATAGAGAGTTGTGATTCGTGGTTCAAAAGTTGTAAGTTGTAGGTTATAGTTTGAAGTTTGAACTTTGAAAATTGAGTCATCTAATGCAAGGCACACAGTGAGCAGGCATTTTGTTTCCTTGTTGAGAAGCCCTTTCATGCCCTTTGAATCTATCAGATTCCCTATTGCATTAATTTCCAAGAACCATTTCATTTACTGCAGGCCAAAGCCTTTTCTCTTCCCACTTTCACAGGCGTAATCAGTCCAATCATTTTCAACCACCCTAACTGTGTTGGCCACAGCTCCTGCCATGCTTTAAGAGTGTGTTACTCATGGTTTCTCAAAGATCTGAGTATTGGCAGTATCACTGTGGCAACATGCTCCACAGAGTTTTTTGAGGACTCACACACGCACAAAGTTACATTCTGATCCTTAAAGTAAGAATTGCCTCGAAAAGAAGGAAAGCGACTATGAAACAAGAAGACACAAAGCTGCTATAAAGAACAAATAGCAAGAACAAGAAACTCAGAGGATGAACATCAAAAGCCCGTGCACTGGTTTATTCATGATGTGTACATATGTACTGCTGGTTGACCATAGGCTTAAGCTCTCTTTATTTCTTACCTGGCACCCTAACTAGCAATTTGCTGAACCAACTGATTAGACCATCTGCAGAACAGTGTATCGCCTATCTTAGACAAAATCGAATGACGATGAGATGCAGAAATTGTTGGTTGCACCTGTGTTGAGCTCACATTTCTCAATCAATTGACCAATTCTCACTCAACCCATCAGAGTCTGATTTTCTTGCTCTCTGTCATGCAGGCCAAGCATTAAAAATGAAAAAACTTTGGGAGGAGTTCTTCTCAGATCCTTCACAGTGGTGGGACAATAGGAATGATGATAAGGTGAAACTGTCAGTACCCTACAGCATTTAGTTATTCATTCGAACAAATGTAGTGATATGAAGAGGAGCGAGAGGTTTATCTCAAGCTGACTCGATCAATCTTACTTTGAAGAGGGCTATTCCTTTGGTTGGTTGGATTTGTGGCTGTCTTCATAATGCTAGCTTAGTATCTTTTTCTATTAGCATGGTTGGTGTTTCAAAGTTCAGCCTTGCTTTGATGATTGCAATTGACTCTGTGTTCTCACTCCTGTGATCATTCTAGTACCTTATTGAGCTTTGATGATTGCAGTCTGCTCTATTCCAAGAGATGTGATCATTCTAGAAGATTTGCTTGAAGCTATGGCTGCTCAGTTTGCATGCTCGTATTTCTTTTCAGAGAAATGCAAGATTTCCTGACTTTAAACATAAGACTGCAAAGAAAGTACTATGGATTGACAATAGGCTCAATCCTTCTTGGGTACAAGCGAGGCTAGCTGCCATGGTACAGTGCCAAAAACAGAGTCAGTCTGGACACTCAACACGTAAAATTTCTGGTAAGCTTCTAGTTTTCTCATTGCTTAGTGTTTCTTTCTTCACGAGCATTTCCTGACTGAGGAAACACGTGAATTGGCAGAGATGTTTTTAGCCATGTTGGCATTCCTTAATTATATTTTGCCAAGGTTCTGATGGATGCTGGTTTCAAGCTTCCAGGTATTGTTAGAATGGAATACCTTTGGCGGGAGTTTTTCTCAGATCCATCTCAGTGGTGGGACAACAGATCTATTAAGGTTGGACTATCCATCTTAAAGCCCATTAAAGCTGACTTGCAAACTGAGGCTATGAGGAATGCTTTAGACTTATTGGCCTCAGTTGTTTTGGCTGATCATTCGAATTTTGCCTAGTGAAAAGTTCTTGATGGTGTTGTGAATTATGAGGCTGATTGGTTATTGTAGTCATGTGTCCAAATTTGAAGCTTTTTCTGCTGATTTGCTTACTGTTATGTAGAAAAGTCCAAAGTACCCTGATTTTAGACATAAGAGTACACATGAGGGCTTATGGATTGAAGGTTGGCTGAACCCGACCTGGGTTAAATCGAAGATGGCTACTAAGCCGTTGAGTCAATTACAATCTGGTGGTGGATTGAGATCATGGTATGGTATTTTTGGTGTAGACTCTAGTCTGAGAGTACATTATGTCTTCTTTGTTCACATTATGCCTTGTCAATGTTTCTTTGAGTTATGATTTGAATTATGCAGGATCCTCAACTCTGGCAATGGTGATAGCATGAGCAAACTGTGTGAGGAGGGACCATGGCAAGAGGCACTGCATACGATGGAGCTTATGGTCCAGCAAAATACTCGTGCTCCAATCAATGCCTATGTTGGCCTTTTGAAGGAGTGCGCCAGAAGGAAAGATCTGGCAGAGGGCAAGCGAGTGCATGCCCTCATAGTCCAAAGTGGACTTGATTCAGAAATCTTCCTAGGAAACACTCTTGTTGACATGTATGGCAAGTGCGGCAGTGTGTTGGATGCACACCAAGTATTCAACTCAATGCCTGAACATAATGTGTTTTCGTGGACAGCTATCATGTCAGTTTATGCCAATCATGGACAAGGTGAGGAGGCTATTAACCTTTATCAGAAAATGCAACAGACAGGCATAAGACCGGACAAGGTTGCATATATTGTTGTCCTAAAATCTTGTGCCAGGATTGCAGCCCTGGAACTGGGCAAACAGGTCCACTCCGACATCATTAAAAGTGGCTTTGAGTACGATGTCATTGTAGGCAACACCCTTGTTGGCATGTATGCAAAATGTGGGTGCATAGAGGATGCATGTCAAGTGTTCAACAGTATGATTGAACGAGATGCAGTTTCATGGAATGTCATGATTGCAGGCTATGCACAGCAAGGTCTCGTAAAGGAGGCCCTTGCTTTGTATGGGAAAATGAAACAGGAAGATGTGCAGCCAGACAAGGTCACATATGTTGTTCTCTTAAAAGCATGTGCCAGCGTTGCAGCCCTGGAACAGGGGAAGCAACTCCATTCCGACATCATCAGAAGTGGCTTTGGGTCAAATCTTATTGTGGGAAACACACTTATTCGCATGTATGCAAGATGCGGGTGTATGGAGGATGCACGTGATGTGTTCATCAAAATGAATGAACGGGATGTGGTATCATGGAATGCGATTATTGCAGGATACGCACAGAAAGGGCTTGGAACTGAGGCCATTGCTTTGTATGAGCAAATGAAACAGAAAGGTGTGCAGCCAGACAATGTCACGTGTACTGTTCTCCTAAAAGCATGTGCTAGCATTTCAGCTCTGGAGCAGGGCAAACAGATTTATTCCGATATCATCAAAAGTAGCTTTGAGTCAGATGTGATTGTAAGGACTGCCCTTGTTGACATGTATGCAAAATGCGGGTGCATAGAGGATGCACACGAAGTGTTCAGAAAATTGAGTGAACGGGATGTGGTGTCATGGAATGCAATGATTGCCGGATATGCAAAGCTAGGGCTTGGAAAGGAGGTCCTTGCTCTGTATGAGCAAATGAAACAAGAAGATGTGCAGCCAGACAGTGTCACGTATGTTACTCTTCTCAATGCATGTGCCAGCATTGCAGCCTTGGAACAGGGAAAGCAGGTGCATTCCCACATCATCAAAAGTGGCTTTGAGCCAGATGTGATTATGGCCAGTGCCCTTGTTGACATGTATGCAAAATGTGGGAGCGTAGAGCATGCACGTCAGGTGTTCAACAAAATGACTGAACGAGATGTTGTTTCATGGAATGCAATGATTGCAGGGTATGCACAGAATGGGCTTGGCAAGGAGGCTCTTGCCCTATATGAGCAAATGAGACAGGAAGATTTGCAGCCAAACTATGTGACATATGTTGTTCTCCTAAATGCATGTGCCAGCATTGCAGCCCTGGAACAGGGCAAGCAGCTCCATGCCCACATCATCAAAAGTGGCTTTGATCTGGATGTGGTTCTAGGGAATACCCTTGTTAACTTCTATACAAAATGTGGGAGCATAGAGCACGCACTTCAGGTGTTCAATGACATGCATGAACGAGATGTGGTGTCATGGAATGCAATGATTGCAGGATATGCAAAGCAAGGGCTTGGCAAAGAGGTCCTCACACTTTTGGAACAAATGCAAAGCGAAGGCAGAAAGCCTAATGAAGTCACCTATGTTTGTGTTCTCTCTGCATGCAGCCATTCTGGCCTAGTAGATGAAGGTCGTCATCTATTTGATTCCATGTGTGAAGATAATGGTGTCACACCAACAGTGGATCACTGTGCTTGTATGGTTGATCTTTTGGGTCGTGCAGGGTGCGTGGCTGATGCTGAGGACTTTGTCAAAAGAATGCCAATCCAACCTAATGCTCTTGTTTGGATGACTTTGCTTGGTGCTGCTCGAAACCACGGCCATGTGGAAGTAGGAAGACGTGCCTTTGACTCCATTATGAAGTTGGAACCAGAAAATGCTGCAGCTTATGTGCTGCTATCAAACATCTATGCAGCAGCCGGCAGGATGGATGCGGTAGCAAAGATAAGAAAAACAATGAAGGATGCCAGCATGAAAAAAATGCCTGGGTGCACCTCGATTGAAGTTGACAACTAGGTGCATGCAACTCATCAATGAACCAAGGAGATTCAGGCTGAATTGGATATATTGATGGGATTGATGGAGTCCTGATTAAAACTTCGTGCCAATGTTGAGGATGAGGAGAAGGAGAACACTTTGTGTGAACATAGTGAGAAGCTGGCCGTTGCCTTTGGACTCATAAGCACACCCCTGGAATCTTTGGATTGCTTCTGACTGCCAAAATGCCACAAAAGGTAATCTCAAAATTCGCTGGGGACTTGAGATCATTGCAAAGAAATCAAACAGAATCCAGATTACACCACTTTAAAGATGTCTTTTATTCCTGTGGGAAGTACTGGTGATGTTGAATGAAAAAGGAATCTGCACTGGCTTATGTGAATAACAAGACAGGTTGGTTTTGGAGTTCTTTGGCAGGCTTGGTTGTCACAGAGTTTAGCCCAATTCTTACAAGGTTTTAGACTGATGTCATCCAATTTGATGTGCCATATCTTTTGTACTTCACTTATAGCCAAAAGAATTAATTCATAGTTAAAATGGAACACCAAAATCATTATTGTTCACTTTGTAAGCTTACCTACACAAATGTAAAGTTCTTTGAGAAGGTATTTATGGTTGTGGAGGGGGGTTTTGTTCATTGTTCTTCTGAAGAGATTGCATGTCATTGACCTGATACACTTTCTCTGTGCTTTGTTTTTGAGTTCTTTTCTCTTCATGTTGTAGTGCATGAACTAAATGAAAATTTTAGACCAATCACCTATTATTGGTATACATGTCAAGTAGGGACATTGGGTTTTGCTGCTTTTGTGCCTTTATTCGGAAAATGGCTTATTTTGATTTTGTAATATGCTAATTTTTTTTTTTTGATTTTCAAATCTTTAATGCATGTTCTATAATATATAATATGGCACACACATCTCTCTCTCTCTCTCTCTCTCTCTCTCTCTCTCTCTCTCTCTCCAACACCTCACTTTATGGCTATTTTCTGTCCTTAAACCCTAAACAAACCCTAACCTATAAAACCCTAAACATAACCTAAAATCGTTCACTCTCTCTCTCTCTCTCTCTCTCTCTCTCTCTCTCTCTCTCTCTTCGCACTCTCCCACCTCTCACTCTCCTCTCGGCTCACTCACACCTCTCTCCTCGTGCTCTCCCACCTCTCTCCTCTCTCTCTCTCTCTCTCTCTCTCTCTCTCTCTCCTCGCACTCTCCCACCTCTCACTCTCCTCTCGGCTCACTCACACCTCTCTCCTCGTGCTCTCCCACCTCTCTCCTCTCGCGCTCTCACCTTTCTCTCCTAGGCTCGCTCAACATCTGTCTCGCGCTCACAACTCTCTCCCCTCTTGGCTCTCTATCTCTATCTCTCAAACGTCCGCCATCTCCCTCTCATCTCGTTACCTACTACAAGAACGACTATCATTTTCTTCACGCATTCCTGTAAACCGCAAATCAAACCCCTTTAAATTTAAATAAAGCGTTACTGATCCGTCCTCTTAGCAAAGAAGTTACAATTCAGCACTCAAAAAAATGAATGATAAATCTAGCAACAATCGCATTGTCTCTCTCTCAGATCACGCTCTCTCAGCAGTACATGAATCTCTCTCCCCCCTCAATTGCACTCTCTCTCTCTCTCTCTCTCTCTCTCTCTCTCTCTCTCTCTCTCGAAATTTCTCTTTCCAGAAGTTTCCAAAAGCACGTTTTCTCTGTGGCCCTGCCCTTCAACACCACTTAGATTGCCTTTCAAGTGCCCATCAAATACGTTTTAGGGCAAACGTGTCCCAATAAAAAAGCAGGATTTAGTTTTTGTGTACAACAGCCTACATTCAACTCCACTTAGATTGCCTTTCAAGTGCCCATCAAATATGTTTTAGGGCAAACGTGGCCCAATAAAAAGGCAGGATTAGTTTTTGTCTACAACAGCCTACATTCTCTCTCTCTCTCTCTCTCTCTCTCTCTCTCTCTCTCTCTCTCTCTCTCTCTCTCTCTCTCTCTCTCTCTCTCTCTCTCTCTCTCTCATTTAGCAAAGCTCCAGAAGTGAACCCTGATCACGTCAAAGCACTGGAGGAGAAAATTCAGACCTCGACAAAAAGTTGGGCCGACATACTCAAAAATATCGAAGCAAAAAGCAATAAGATGGTTTCACAGACGATGGAAGAACAAGCCAAACGGGAATACAAATCTCAAAACGTCTACGTCAGATGTCTTTCCGAAACCGACCCCCTGCTTGCAGCCAAAGAACTTCTGGCCTCACTTTCCTATGAGGAAGAGGAAGGCACCGTGGAAGCAGCTTGGCACAGTAAGTTCGACTCTTCGGTTGTCTTCGTCCGTTTCAAATACACTGATAATCGTAATGAAGTTCTTAAGCGTCATGGACGTCTTAAAGGCAATAACGTTTTCGTTTATGAGGATCTAACTGCCTTACAATGGAAAGAACGGAAGCAGCTCATTGAGGAAGCAAATGCGATAGGAAAAAAGGTTATTTTCCGAGATGGTCGACATTTTCGGGTCACCCCATCCGGAACCGATCACTCACTGACGCCTCCTACGTGAGAGCCTTTTAGTCAAGATAGAATTTTCAAATTGTATTGAAAGTTGCCTCTTGTGTGAGTGCCTTTCATTGAAGCTTATTCTTCAGAGTTAGGTTGAGAGTTAGAACATTGAAGAGATATTTTTCTCTTCTTAGTTAGATTAGTTTTAGTCTTGTTGTTTTGACGACATTGCTCCGTCTTGGTGCCATCCATTTTGATGTACTTGTTCGTCTTATATGCCTTTGGGCATGGAAAAGCGTTAATGAAGCTTTCTTTCTCTCTCTCTCTCTCTCTCTCTCTCTCTCTCTCTCTCTCTCTCTCTCACACACACATACGCACGCACGCGCGCGCGCGCGCACACACACACACACACACACACACACACACACACACACACACACACACACACACACACAACTAATATATTTGAATATTGCTTTTAAATGTCGTGCCTTTCAAGACTATATAAGTTCTACATCTCTGTCATTTTTGTTGCTATCATCACTTTGATTCAGTTTACATTTTAGCAGCCTTCGATATTAATATTGCTCTGTGAATCTCATAAATACAATATTGTATTAGTCTATACTAGTAACGCCTGCCCGCCCAATGGCGAGCAACGTTGGGCGGGCAAATTCAAATGTGACAGGCAACGCACAGCTGCCCGTGTGCAGGAAATCACGAGGGGGCCGGTGGGGGGGCGGTTTTTCCGGGGCAGCTCACGCTGCCTGTGAGAGCGTGAGGGGCAGCCTGAGCTGCCCGGAAACCACTTTTCTTTTAGTATATATAGATAATACGGTTGGTTGGCATTGTCCCCATACTATTATAAACATCTTAAATTCTTGTCATCAACCTACTCTTCTCGAGGTAGTGCCTCATTGGTGTCAATCTATGTTGGCATTAAATTCGTTTATGTTTCTCCATTCGTGTTTTAATGCATTTTTGTTTTATTTCATCTGATTTTTAACTCATTATGCTTGTTCATGTTCTTTTTGTGATAAGCTTAGTCAACATTGTCATTTAGTTCATAATACATAAGCTCTTTAGTTCACTAATTACATCCATTGTTTAATAGCTATCATGATAATAGTCCGTGCGTGTCTGAATTGTCAATGCATTCTCATCATGACCCTCTCACTCTTCGTATCCTTTCATCATCATGACATCCATCCTTACCATTTTCATACCAAAAAGTATTTATAAAAAAAGGAATACCAAAAAGCATTCCTACCCTTTTCATTGTTGGAAGGTGGTCACATTCATGTCAAGGTTGTTCATGATGATCATGGTGTCTTATTGAGATTGCATGAAGACTTGTTTGAGGTTGGGAGGAAATATGCGATTGGTTGTTTTAGTCCTCATTGCTTTAAGAAGGAAAGGTGACAATACACAATACTTTACAATTGAGTTGCAAGCTTTTGAGATAGCTAGAGTTTCTATATGATAAAAACATAGCATACAAGCCATCATATCAGATGAATAAGTTTTGAGAATTCATTTGTATGAATAA
This sequence comes from Diphasiastrum complanatum, assembly GCA_029204225.1. Taxonomy (NCBI): domain Eukaryota; kingdom Viridiplantae; phylum Streptophyta; class Lycopodiopsida; order Lycopodiales; family Lycopodiaceae; genus Diphasiastrum; species Diphasiastrum complanatum. The sequence continues at coordinate 7,733,831 of CM055097.1, read as the reverse complement.
GTGGTCATTTGTTGTTTGTGCATCACCTACTATCAACACCATGCAGAGCATGTCTTTGTGTGTCATTTCGATAGAGTGATGATGAATTGTAATTATTTTGCTCATTTTAACTTTGAAAAACACAATAATGAATAATATGTCTGAAATTTGTTTAAGTTGGTAGATTTTATGTTGTTTATAGCACGTAAAAAAGAATCACCCAACTTTTGGGTCATATTTTTAAGAAATTTGTTCCAAATTGACAAATTAGGTGCTATTTGAAAAATACACTTCTTTCTGTTAAGAATGTTGACTTTTTTTTTTTCATATTTGATGTTGTTGTACAATAGCCACATGTTTAAAAATGGATTTGACGAGAAAAACTTATCAATATGACTTTTAAAATCAAGAAGCTAGGGATAATACCCATCATTTAGCTAGAGCAAGAAGATTTAGAAAGTGTTCTAAAAGAAGGATGTGAATGAAAGTGCTATGGCTACTATGGGATTGGGACCTCTTGATGCGCCATTATCATAGTTACGTAGCAGTTCATGTCTTCCTAGACCTCATATTCCCTTTGGCTTGCCTATTTCTAAAATCCCCATGTCATCTCATACCGCATCAATTCCATCTATTTTTCTTTAGTTACATCATGTCGAAGTGCGAGTTTTACATAGCTGTCATAGCCATTCAAATTTATTGCATTTAAATATTGAGCAAGTTTAAATCCAATTCACCAACAAGTTCATACAATGGAAATTAAAACTATGAAGTCTTTTGTAATCGTCTAGTGAGGGATTGTTATTCTGACAAAGAAAGTATTGCCAATACAAATGATGAAGGCTACGTACGTAATAAGGAAAACATGATGTGTTTGAGTCTTTTAGGGTAGGTTCGATTGATTAGCTTGGCATCCACAATTTCTTTGGTGCCAGGTTCAAGCCTCCCCTTGGAAACCAAGATGCGCACTATCCAATTCACAAGTCTTTTTCACAAAAGTTTGAAAGGTCCATAGCTTTGAGAAGCCAACTTCATATACCTAAGATTGTAACCTCAAGTATTTATATTCACCTTCAGTAAACCCACAAAATAATAGCTTCTTGTCAACAAGGTATTTCATTTACTTGTTACAATTATTTCATATGATCTCTATTAACCTTTAAAATGTCTTGCATATGTTGCAATTGATTAGCAATTGCTTGAACCATTATTTCTCTTAAATCTGTGCCCATTGATTTATCGAAAAATGATGAGTGGTACTATAGCATAATTTGCCAAAGAAAATGATGAGTGGTGCTATAGCAGAATTTGCCAAAGAAAACCAATCTATGTAATAGAAAACCAAATCTATGTAATGTGCCATAATGTTGTTAAGTATCTTGGTCAAAAACAATGTATGAACAAGAAAAAAATGGAATCACAATATCTGAAGAGAAGATGCCACTAGTAGATTTTTACTCATCATTATGATATTTATCTTGCATGGTCTACATTTTAAGATATTAAATGATATAAACCATTTGTATATACTTCTCGTTGTTTGAAATATCTTAAGAATATCCTAATGTCAAACACTATGAGATGGATGGAGTTCATACAAAACCTACAATTGAACTTTAAGTTAAAAGCAACTGTAATCCTTTTATTAGCATATACCGGCACTTACCCTTTCCTTTGATAGCATGAATGTTATTGAGATTGAAATTTTTTTGTTCTTTCCAAATCATTTTTGGGGCAACATCTTCCATATTCTGCCTACAAGTTGTAAACACTAGTATGGATTTTTTTTGTGTCATGACACACTATATCGTCTTACTTTAAGACAAGTTTGCTTTTCTAGCAAATTTGACTTTTAAGTTTCAATTTCTTGATTACATGCTTTGCAATCACAAAATCAACTTGTAAAGAAGTTTTTGGGCCACTCGCCATTCTTGGTTAAACACAATATATCAACAAAAATTCATAGTAACAAAACCTAAAATATTGACTATCTATGTTATAGAATTTTTACTCATCATGACCCACTCTATATATAATGCCCATTATATTGCCCATCTTTGGAGACTTTAATCAAGAGAAGTTGCAATTTTAGTGTTTTACCCTCTTGGGTGTATGTGGTGTTAGGTGCATTATGGATCTCTCTCTCTCTCTCTCTCTCTCTCTCTCTCTCTCACACACACACACACACACACACACACACACACACACACACACACACAGGAAGCTGCCTCCCCTCTTGATCATCACCACTTTCTCTTTCTCCTCCCAAGGTTTTCCTCCATTTCACCCATGTTCCTCTCATTTTTCTCCCATCCTCCACTGAATCCTACATCTCCTCCATTATAGTTTCCTCCCCTCTTGCACGAGTTTCTATAGTTCTTTCTCTCTAATTTGTGTCATCTCTAGTCTCGTGGTTATCTTCTGCACTCGGGCTCTTCTTATCTTCCATTGCACACCACTTTTCACATTTTTCATTTTGCAATATTCATTTTCATCATCCCCATTTGTATAACACTAGTGTGGACATTGTATTTTGCGAAACGGCTAAGTCACACATACATACATTTGTGAATAACTTGAGCTATAGACAATATTCGAGCCCTTGAGACCTACAGCTTATGAGCTAAGATTTGGGTACTTGGACACTTTTTAGTCTTGCAAGATATTGAATCTCATTTGGGCCCCTTACACTACATAATAAAACAGGTTGTCAGTAAGCATCCTAAAGAGGAGCTTACATGAATAAGATAGACCAACGTGAGGGATTGAGAAGATTATAAGTAGAGTTGTGAGCTTCAATTAAGACAATAAATGACTTCAGAACTTAGCATAAGTATACTAGTGCCTATTTAGCATGGGTAGAATAGACTTAGTAAAAACTAAGGTGTTCCTATGGAAAAGCTACTATTCATCTTCACAGCATACATATGTGAGCTTTGTTGATCGATAAGCTTTCTTTTCTCAATGAGCCCTCTTAAAACTTTTGTCATATTTGATGCTGTTTGCAAATTTCAAAAAGTCCCAGAATTCCTAGCTAACAGTCGTCAATTACGATAAAAAATGACTTTCAAAGTTGAGTTATGATCTAGTATTGATACTTCAAAAATCTGGTATATAAACAAGATATGTCTCAACATCATTTACATTTGTTTATTTACATAATCCCTACTGACCACTATTTCCCTTGCCTATTGGCATGATCTACAAGGGGCAACAGTGAAATCTTTTATTAAACTATAATATTGTAACTATCATAGTCATGCTTCGAAATGGCGTTATTTGGTGATCCTGACTTTAGAAAGGAATCATCCAGATTGTAATCTGATAAAGTATCTGATTATATAATCATATTATGAGATTAGAAACAGTAAAATTTTCAGTGTCATTTCTTTCACAATCATCTTTCACTTACATCTTCACAGACAATGTAGTCCAATTTTCTCGATACCTGACACCAATTGTCAAAGCAAGCTTGCAAATTAGGCCAATCAGATGAAGATTGTGTAAATTCTCGGAGCCAAACTGCTAGAACCATTTCCTGGTCAGACTCTGGAAGCATAAAAATGGCCTGATCAAGCATTCTCTCTGCCTCAGCCTTCTCATATCCAGAGAAAATAGACCCTTCAATTCCATTTATGCTAGTGCAGAGTAAAGGAAGCCACAAGAGAAGTAGATTTGATGTAACTTCTGTTGATACTTCATAATCACCAGAAACCATTCCCCTGCACAAAAACACTGCAGGCAGGCATACCAAAATGTAGCCATTCAGTTAGCAAAATGTCTAACCTTCCCTTAAGCTACATCAAAAAATCAGGTCATGCAGGATTGTCTTCTAGCTTGGAGATGAATGGTTGGAACACAGATGAAAGGGCTGGAAGATTTGACCATACCCAAGGGCCAAGAGCATGGTAACCTCAAGTTGGGCATGATTCTACCACTGTTTTATTGGAAAACAAAACAAAACAGAGTTCGTTCAATTTCTTTTGCACCAGGAGGATTCACATTGTCATAAAAAAATTTAAATCGATAAAAATTGCCGTTTGTATCGAGTCTGATTCGAATCATGATGTGAATTGAATCTCAATTTGAATCATCTCAATTCAAATTGGCTTTTGATTATGCCCAAGAGGCATCTGCCATGCAAAAGGCAGCAAGCTTACCAGAGATCTTCATCAGAGATCTCTGAGCACAGGGGTTTGCAAACAAGGACAAACTGGCCAAACAACTCTGATTCCAATAGAGATTTGAATCAATCTATTCCAATTTGGATTTGAATAGACTCGATTTGAATTGACTTGTGACAATGTCCCAGGGGCAAAAGGCAGTGCATACAAGCCAAACATGCTTACCTGAGAGCTTCATCAGAGATCTTTGAGCACGGGGGTTTGCAAACAAGGACAAGCTGGCCAAAGACGCTGCTTTGCTCCACTGCGTGATTGCGTCTTCCAGAGCTGAGCAAGCATTCAACTTGTCTGCCATCCATGACAATTCTTGTGCAAGCTTTTCGGCCATGTCCTCCTGTTCAGCAAGCTGAGCAGCTCTTGTTGCAGCTGCCTGTTGCTGGTTCTGCCATGGTAATTGCCTTGTGTACCCAAGATAGTTCCCAATGTATGGAACAGCTGAAAGAGGGCTGGTGGCTATTCCCACTGGAATTTCTTTCAGCATACGCCAAGGCCAGCTTAAAGCATCAACTTGCTGCTGCTGCTTCATATCTTCCAAAGACTGGCTTAACAGGTAAGTTGTCCTTGCAAACCCTTGTTTCAAAGCTAGTTTGTTCACTTCCTTGAGTGACTGTGAACCATGTGTTGCATTCTCACGGATCAATTTGTCAGCCAGCGCCCGCACAAACCCATATTTCCTTGAGGATGCTGGGGTATCATTCACCAATTCCAGAGCCTGCAGACCAAATCCGGTAAAGCCCCCATACAGAGAAACCTGCTCCGTGTCTCGAAAAAAGAAGAAAACATTTTAACTTGCATACCTGAGATAGAGCACGGCCCATGGCACTCCCCTTTGAGGAAGAGCTAGCGCCTGAGGAGCTACTGCTGCTGATTGCTTTTGTGGAGGTGCAGCCTGCTCGTGTTGTTGCTCCATGATTTGCATCATGATCACTGAGAAGGGGTCTATTATTGGTATAGCTGTCAAACATGTCGGTGAGGCCAGGAGAATGCATTTGCGGCGGCAGAATCAGCAACAAAGATCTTGCTACAGTTGTTGACATCCATACAATAAACATGGAAATAAATCTAAGCTGTTCATGGAGCCCCAGTGCCTGCTGCTCCTGCTGCTGTTGGTGCGGCTGATCCCAGTCAGAAAATATGGGATCCAACCCATTTTGACTTCCACTCCCAAAATTCACCATTTCTGTCCACCCTCCACTCCTTTGCAATCAATCAATCTGCAGTATTCAGCTGAGAGCTCAATCCAAAGGCAAGCAACACAGAAACCCAATAAATATCACCTTCTTTCTTCAGCCTCCTACGTCAATGCAATCCTTGTGATGCAAGAAGCTACAGATACAAAGACAGATGATGCAAAGCAAAGACCCATAAATTATACAGGCCTGTATCAGATTTCTAATGCAATGCTAAGCTATATTTTACAGACATCCCCTTTAGTTTTTGAGCAAATTGTCACTAAAATAAGGATCTATGCAGCTCAGATCCAAAGATCAAGGGGAAGAGCAAAGAGTAGATTGATGGATATATAGAGATAGACAAGTCAATGAAGGGAATTGGGAGATGATAAGGTGAGAGAAAAGCAAAATTTAGGAAGCTATCTTCCATAGAAAAGAATCTAGCAATTGAATAGTCTTCTACTTCACAGCCATCCTTATTATTATATATATGTATCTATTTAAGAAGTGGGTGATTTTTCAATTGGGGTGTGCTGTAGATTGTTGCTACTTGGTACTTAGTACTTGGTTTGACAAAACTCCCGTCCAGAGAGGAGTTGAAAAACATTTTCACATGCATCCACAATCAAAACCCAACTCAAACAGTGAAGAAAAATAGATGTCTAATCATTGTTTTACAAGCAACTAGGGACTCATTACAAATAGTTTATAAGTCGGTACCTACTCATTATGACTAGTTTGTGACACTAGTTATGAGTAGGAGTGCTTGGGAAAACTTGCAAAGTATAATGGAATTGGCAAGTTTTCTCAGAAACTGATATTATAAAATATTTGAAGGTTTTAAAATTGAGAAATTTTATAAAATGCAAATTTTTTGAGGATAACTCAAATGAGGTTTCCCAAGCATTGTCAATGAGTATTTCTATGACTAGTTATGAGTCTATATAACTAGCTTACAAGTTGTTTTTGGACTCCCCTATACATTTATTTTTATATTAGCATTTATCATTCAAAATCTAGGGCAAATTTGTTCAAGGTTCTTGAGTGGCATTTTGTCCTAAATGATGGCCTAGTCCTAACTCCTTAACTAACTCGTCCTTCCTATGTACAATTTTGCACTTTATTTATGTTAAATAGAGTCTCAAATTTTATCTCATTCCTCCATGGGGTCAAGTTTTCCTTTTTTACAAAGGACATGCTCCTTGGGTGCAAATTGCATGGAAAACAAACTAAGCATATTTATTTTAAGTGCACCTTCCGAAAGGTGCACATAAAACATTTTACCTCTTTTTACATGCACCTTCCGAGTTCCACTTGGAAGGTGCGTGTCAAAAAAGTATGTTATGAAAAAAGTGGAGAACTTTTCACAAGAAGGACCTCCTTCTGCCCTTCCCCAACCTTGGGTCATACCATTCTCTCTGTAAAGAAATTGTGAGGACATGATATTTCAAAGCTTCCGCCCTAGGAGGAAGGGCCTTGGAGGACCCCTCCTCCGTACCATTCTCTTATTAAAGAAATTCTTAGGAGATATACTTGAAAACTAGTTCTTTCAAAGGTCAAATTCTACAAAGCCCATCAAAATTCAAAACACTCAATGTGAACTTTTTCATTTTTTCTTTGTAAGTCGGAACTTCACTTCAACTACCTAAATATATGAACCTTTTCTTTGTAAATGCAAACTCAATTTCAACTATTTAACTATATGAACTCTTCATTCTTCATCCTCTTTTTATGTAAATGAGCCAAGGTCAACATAATGTGTCCAACACTTTTATTATAAACAAAAATTTCGAATTCAACTTTATGTAGTAAAAGGGCCACTCCTTGTGGCCATTCCACAGTATTGAGATGAACGAGCTTAAGGTTGTCACCCTCGACCCACGTTTACTTCACTGGCCATAAGGCCTCCAAATAAGCCTTCCCCTAAAATCATAAATTTAAAAAATTGCTATTGATAAAAATTAGTTTATCATAGAAAATGATGCCCAAACTTTCTTTACATCACATCTTATACTTATGATGGTAGTAACTAAAATTTTCAATCATCCTTTACATAAGGAATGGCATTTCTCTATGGTGATCAAGGCCAATGTTGAGACAACCTCATGTTTTTACGTCACGTCTTAAAATGACAATGGGAAAGAGTATGTAAAACTTCTCGTTCTTTACATAACAAAATGATTTTTCTAAAGACCTTCAACAAGATTTGAGTCATTTTCAAAGCTACATCTCGTCCTAAAGAGCTCTTCTTAATTTCTCAAATCCAACCACCATGAAAGGTCACTAGAAAGACCATTCTCCCAAATGTGAATTCCTATTTATTTCTCAAGAACAGAATCGCCACTGATCTATCAAAGATCAGGTTCATTGTTGATCTACCACCTCCAAGGACGATTCACGAAGTCTACGTGTTTATGGGTCACGCTAACTACTACCGGATTTTCATTCTAGATTTAGCGGAATTAGCACGACCAATCTACAAGCTCACAACGGAACCACATTGGACGGAGGAGGCCCTACAGACTTTCCAGAAGCTTAAGGATGCATTGGTCTCAGCGCTAATATTAAGACCAACCAATCGTTCCAGAGTTTCATGTGCATACGGACGCATCAAAGTATGCGGAAAGAATGACATTTTTCAAGAACTTGTAGGTTGCAATATGTAGATTAGGTGAACTTCGTGACTAGTAGTTATAAAAACAGATGTAAATTGCATGAAAGAAACATCCATGTCAATGATATATGAAGTCCATACAATTTGTGAGAGTAGGTTATGGCCCATAAAAAGTGTTGAATATATTCCCTACCCATTTCCCTCCAAAGAACATTTTCCCTCTTTGTCCCATCACTAAACAAATACCAAATCCCCAATCACCAATTGGGCAATTTTCAAATTTGATGTAGTTTTGCAAGTCTTGCAATTCATGTTAGAAATATATGGACATGGTGGATTCAAAAAGTGAGGGTGATAGGGACAGTGGCAATGATGTCCAAAATATATAGTGCGGAAATCCACTAGCAATGTATGATGATGAAGATGAATACTGTAATTGCATGCCACAACATGACTGCAATCAATGATACGAGACAAGCCTTGACTCTCAAATTAAGGAAAATTGATGTATGAAATAATCAGAGTATACATGTGAAGAAGATGCGTAGTTGCTATGGATTTGCAATAAATCTGCCCTTGCTCTGTTGCACACTAAGCTTTGTCTTTATAAGAGTGATCTACTACTTGCATTAGAGGAGTTTCTTATGTTAAGAAGACCCTTGAAAAATATGTTCTCTTTATTTATTTTGCAGCCTTTTAAGCTTTCTTTGGACCAATAGTAAAAGTACGTGTGTACTTTTACGTAACATAAAAATCTACCCAAAATTTTGGGGCAAATCTTTTTTAAATGAACATCTTAAATAGAGAAGGAAAAAAATATTATGTTAAAACATCGAAAACTGAGAAAAAAGGGGAGATTCATAGAGAGAATGGGAGAGGGGGGGGAGAGGGGAGGTGGAAAGGGTAGAGGGGAGGGGAAAAGGGCACACCCCTTGGGAAGATGGGGGGTGTGCCCCCCTTGGGGTACTAGGCTCTCCTAGGCTGGCACCGGCGTAGAAAGGGGCACCCTTGATCCAAGGTGCCCCAGGCTGAGCGACGAGAGGGGCAGTGGACCAGGTGGACCCCATCAAGGCACTAGGCCTCAAACCTGCCCGATTCCCAGAAGCCCCACCACCCCCTTTTAATCAAAAGTTCAGTTTTTTTTTCTCAACTTAAGACATTGATTGTAAAATAATTTGTAATCCTCTTTAATTTCAAATTTTTACAAAGCTTCCTCTCACACTATTTATTCTCCCTTTTTTTTTGGCATTTAAGGGTAAAAATTTACTAGCTTTACTTTACTTGGTTTTCCAAGTTGGAAAATCAAGGAGCCTACGTGGCAATTGTTGGAAATTAAGTCCACAGTTTACTCCTTGGTGATAATTTCTATTTCAAGATTCTTCTTGCACTATTATGATCATTGATGGCATTCCCTTTAGGCACTGCATTTGCTTCAGCCCATTTTGTAAAGTAGTCTGTAGTTGCGATAATATAGTGTTTCCGAAATGACGATGCTAAGGTGAATTGGACCTATAAAGTCGATCCCCCATTTTTTGAATGGTATTTGGACTTGAATGGGGATGAGGGACCTAGTCCAAGCATGAGCATGTGCATCCTTAAATAATTTTGGCCACCAATATCCTGCTCTTAAGATTTTCTGACCTGTTAGTTGACCAGCAAAGTGTCCACCACAGGCAGAATCGTGACATTCCTCTAGGATGAAACTTGTCTCTTCAGGAGTCACACATCTTCTATGAATTCCTTCTACTCCTCTTCGATATAGGATTCCATCTATCAATGCAAAATTTAAGGCTTGTGTACGTAGCTTCTGCTTCTCTTGAGAAGTCATTGTGTCTAGTGTTTTTAAAGTAGACAGATAGGTAGCTAAATTAGCATACCATTTTGTGACATTGGAAATGTGTATTCGCAATAGGTCATGTAAATGATCATTTTCCCAATCACTATCATTGGTCGTAATATTTTCCAACTCGCAAATGTAGTCATTTAGACCTTGTAATCGCACTGGTTTGCTTTGCAAGTCATAATCAATTTTTTGACAAAATCCATTTCATTAAGTGACCAGGTGGTTTCAACTTGTTCATCATCATTGTCACTGCCTCGCTCTTTGTAAAAAACGTTACTTTCCTGTGTAGAAGATAGTGTGATAGGCGAAAACTCCGAAGGTGGTGGTGAAAGTGGTTCAAAGCTTATCTTCTTCGGCAATGGCTATTTGGTTATAGCCAACAAAACAGTCCATGCAAGAATAGATTTCTCTTCATTTGTCAGGAACCTTTTCCCACATATGTCCGAAGTTTGTTAGGAGCAATTTATTGTCGAAATATTTGTCACCTTTTTTTACACGTGGAGTATCCAAAAGAGAATAAGGGCACTTTTGACCTAGGAATCTGTCTTCATGGGATTCCTTTAGGAGTATCTTCTCCAACAACATCTGTCTTTATTATCCCTAGTGCTTTATGACGTTCTCATCTTCCTGTCTGTTTTATTTTCATGGGTCTTGTTCTTATCCTGTCTGTGGAATTTGTGTGACGTCATCATGATCCCTCTGAAGTTCCTTGTGTCTTTTCATTTTCAACGCACTTCATGGGCTTGTGATGGGTGGTAGCCGTTTTTGACACACCTAGTAACTCCTCAACATTTTCATAGATTTATTACACAGACAGGTTCCTCTTCAAATTAGACCTTTTCTCCCATAATTATCGAGCATATTTTTTAACCCAATAAAACACCGTATTTTTGGCTTTGAGAACGGGGATTTTTACTTGACGTCTAGGTAGAACCTTGAAACCCAGTGCTATTGATGGAGATGAAATTTTTGACGGCCACTATCCAAATTTCCTATGTGCGTACTGTGTCGGTGACCGATTTTGGTAGAAAATAACCTACTTGAAGCACCTTGTTGATGGTTCTACTCATATTACTGGTTTTATTCTCATTGTTGATGTATTTGAATTGTTCGATAGTGATGTTATTGTTGATGCTCTATTCTATGACTGAGATTTCCCTAGTCGGCAGGTGGGATCAAAACACAATGTGGTCTTTTATTAACTGAATGTCATAGGTACATTGAAAGCGTTGTTTACATGCTTCTAAATTACTGGGAAAAATATTCACAGAAATTTTAAATTCTACTTTGGCCATTATTGGGCAGGCAAGATACCCCAAACTGTAAATAAAATACATACAATAATGTACAATAATTGGCCATAGTAGCCCGATTTTATCATGAAAATTTTAAAAATTGTCATAATTCAAGTCCAATTTTTATGATAAAAAATCGGCTAACATCCAACAAAGTTAGAATCATTGACAAATTCAACGGATCTAACTTCTATATCTGGATGTTAAAACTCCGAATGATGTTGATAGATAGAGATCTTTGGGATGTTGTAGACGGGCCTTGGAAGATGCTGATCATCAATCAGCTAAGGCCTAGGAAGATCAAAGATCAGAAGACCGTAGCAGCGATCACGCTGAATCTAGCCGACTCCCAAATATCACACTTTACCATGTGCAAGTCCTCCAAGAAGCATTAGACTTGTTATCGAATCTAGATGAGACTCACGATGTAACTACAAGGTTGTATCTTATGAGGAAGTTCTTCACTTAAAATGTCTGATTCTATAGCCACCCGTCACTTCTCACATCAACAGCTTCAAATCTTTGCTAGATCAGTTATCAGCTGTAGGATGTGCTATTCAAGATGATGACGTTGTTATGACCTTGCTTTCTTCTTTGCCAAAGTCCTATGAACACTTTGTTGTTATGATCTTCACTCAATCTAACCTGACTCTCAAAAGGTTATCGGTCATCTTCTTCAAGAAGAAATGTGGAGAAAAACCAGTGATCTGTCCGTGAAAGACAAGTCCCTAGCCCTGTACACCAAGAAGAAAGACAACTTCAAGGGAAAGAATCAAGTGCAGCAACAACAGAAACCTCATACTTAATCAGAGAGGAGCAGTGAATCACGGAAGAAGCTCTTTTGCAGATATTGTAAGAGTGTGAACCACGACATCAAGGAGTGCCGCATCCGCATCTACAACAACGCCAAGAAGCAACAACAACTGCAACCCAACTCCTCCAATGCGATGGAATTCAAGGAGCACATCTCTGATGAAGACAAACCATTAGAACTACTAATGGCTTACAAAAGTAGCAACAAAGACTATGATAACTGGTATCTGTGCAATGGTGCTACCCAACACATGAGTCCTCACAAATAATAATTTACTGAGTACAAAGCTTATAGTAGAGATCAATTCATCTACCTCGGAGATTCAAGCACCATCTGCGTGGAAGGCAAAGGGACATTCAAGATCGTATTCAACAACGATCTTTAATGGAAATCTGTAGCTAAGTATTGATGCTTATAAACAATTAACTATTATTACCTAATTTGTTCTATGTTAGATGACCATCGCTTTGATATATGATTTCTAAGTACATGGTGGATAGTTGTCAACTTTGGGTGAAAAACAAATGTACTTTCTCTGGGTCGAAATATAAATGATCCAGTTCCTAGATCAAATAGCCACAATGTCAAAAAATTCTAGGGTTCAATATAAGATCAAGGATCGAAATATATGTAGGGTCGAAATGAGTGGGTTGTGATTTTTATTTTGACTCTAGGGATTAAAATAGATCCAATTCGATTTGATCCATTGATCCAAGCCAAAGATCTATTTAGATTTTGATTCTTAGGGTCGAAATAAATTTCGTTCTTCTCTTGATTTCTTGATCTCTAGTGCTAGAGCTTTTGAGGCATAAAATCAATCTGTACATTTATTAATTGTTTAATGTATTCCACAAGATATTCATAATTTACATCACCATCATAAATCTTAGAATTACTTGACATGCACTTTTCAAGTTGCTAGACAAATGAATCTTTGACAAAGCAAACTTTCATCCAATGTTGATGCTCGCAAAAGTTTCTTGTCTTTCAAATACATTTTGAAGTGAGCTTTGACATGCAAAACATCCATCAAATCTCAACAATGGATAAGCGTTGAATGGGATCAAGTTTTTGTAGGCTCACATTCCAACTACCACAGATTGGACATATGCTCTAAAGTTGGCTTGACCTTTGGCACATTGAGCACATAATGATCCTATTGTAGTTACTCGATGCACCCAAAAAGAAAAAAAAAAACATTGTTATTTCTCCATCTGAATGAAGCCTTAGTTTAGGTATTGAGTATTTATACTACTTAATATTCAATGGCAATGGAGATAGAATACCAAAAATTTGGAATTGAACCATTTTCCATCTAAGCATCGAGAGATCCACTATAAGAATAAAATACTTTTTGAACTTTTTTGAATCTTATATAAAGAGCGATTCTAAGAATGTGCTTGCTCGAGGGTTTTGACCACCTATGTGTAAATATTTTGTGGGTTTTGCAAGTTTTATTCAAAACTACATGGTCAAAAAGGTAGCACATCAAATGTCATTGAAAAATTGACAATCAAACTTTGAAAAATTGACAATCAAGCTTTAAAAAATAAGGAAAAGAGAGATATCCACACAAGATGACAACGTAGCCAACATGGAAGTGCCCATCTCCAATGCAAGTCCCCTCCCTCCAAACAAAACATGGAAAACAACAAAAAACATTAAGTTCCTACTTTGTTCACAATTGTTGTTATTGTTGTTGTTGTTGTTGTTGTTGTTGTGTGTGTGTGTGTGTGTGTGTGTGTGTGTGTGTGTGTGTGAGTTCATGCACACATGTGCAAGTAGTGACATTGTTAGAATCAAATACTTTTTGAACTTTTTTAATCTTATATAAAGAGTTAACGATTCTAAGAATGTGCTTGCTCGAGGAATTTGACCATCTATGACTAAATATTTTGTAGGTTTTGCAAGTTTTATTTAACACTACATGGTTAAAAAAAGTAGCACGTCAAATGCCATTAAAAATTGACGGTCAAACTTTAAAAAATAAGAAAAAGAAACATATCCACAACAAGATGACAACGTAGCCAAAATGAAAGTGCCTGTCTCCAGTGCAAGTCCCCTCCTCCCAAACAAAACATGGACAACAAAAAAAGCATGAAGTTGCCACTTTTTTGTTGTTGTTGTGTGCGCACACACACACACACACACACACACACACACACACACACACACACACACACACACACACACACACACACACACACACACACACACACACACACACGTGCAAGTAGTGACACAACTTTTCTACTATCTCAAATCATGTTCTAAACTTTTATCTGAAAACCCAAACCCTACACTAAAAAAAAATGTAAATCATTACCATCTCAAAATCTTCTACTCAAGCTCAACTTATTGATGTAATGTTAGCCCTAGTCTCCTCACTAACTTTAATGGATCCAAAGAGATACTTAGGACCTCTAGAATCCAACAGCAAATGTTCCATCAATAAGTCATCTCCAACAAAAGCTTAAAGGAAGTTTCCATTTTTTACATCATGACTTTAAGCCTCTTTGTAGGGTCCACCTCAAAAAATAAGATAATCACAAAGCATTGATGAAAAGATGACAATTAAATTGGTTCAAATAATGAGAGTTGCCATCCTCCATTGATTATAAAAAAGGTCTCAAATTTTAACATATACTCAATTGAGTGAGTTTAATTGTTATGATCCATACCATATGGTCAACCATTTCAAGAACCACTTGTTGAAACTCAATCAAAGGGCCTATTGTAGAACTCGCTAGACTACAAGAATCTTTTCAAGTTGGCTGTACTATCTATGGAGTTGATTCTAGTGCTTTAAACTAGCCCACCACCTTTTATGAAGTCTTAATGTTCTTGAGAAAATACCAAAAGATAGGACTCCTGAAATAGATGGGATCCTACCTAAACTATTTTAGGTTTATTGGAATGTACTTGATCCTAGTATTCTGAACATTATTTGCGAAGCCTAGATTATGGAGCCTTTCCCTCATGCATTTCGAAAGGTCTTGTCAAAATGATTCTTAAAATCAAAGCCTCTAAGAGAATCAAACTTTTTTCATCTCACAATGTTGGAATATCGCTTACAAATAGTGGTGAGAGTCTTGGCTAGTTCACTCTCTTCGATCATCAACAAAGTCATCTTTGAAGAACAACGTAGTTTTTTCATGGTAAAGCCATTACTACCACCATACTAAATTTTTTGTCTACTATTGGACATGCTGGCAACTACAAACATAAAGCCATGGTCAAGTTATTTGACCTAGATAAAGCCATTGATATACTTGATTAAAACTATGTCTTTTATTTTTGTGAGAAAATTGGACAACCCAAGTACGTTCTTAAACTCATAAAGCCACTCTACAAATGTGCTAGCTCCAAAGTTAACCTCAATGGCCTCTCCTTGATAAGGTTCCATATCTTAGAGAAAGTTGTTGTCTCTCACTCTATTTCCTATTGCAACTTTCTCTCTCCTATGCTATCTAAAAGCTATTATTAGAGGAGACATCTTGTCAACTACTTTTTCAAAAGGATCTGTTGGCCACCTTTTTTTACAGGTGACATCACAGTCGTGTCACGCCTTAGGCAACACTCGGTTACATCTCTTTTTTGTCATTGACTAATAGTGTAGTTATTGCACCTCAATTATCAATGAGGCTAAGTTCAAAGCTTTAAATTATGTCCAGGATTGAACTAATTTTAGATTAGTTTCCTGTAAAGAGGCCAGCATGCCTATCTCGACCCCCTACATAAATTATGGCTATGAGGAATTGGGGCCCTCATGGTATTAGAGTCGTAATTAATGGTCTAGAGGCCTAAAATTCATGATGGTGGATTTGCATGGAATTAGCAATGACTCATAGGGGAGTGGCTAATGTGGCCCAATTCGACTATCACAGTTCACTCCTAGTTGAGGTGGAACTTTAGAGAGTATAAGTATACCCATAGGCCTCCTTTCGAGAGAGCTTGATTTTGTAAGAAAAATTTGGAAAATTCTTCTGAAGATCAGCCTCCTTTTCCCAAGTATCTTCTTCTTCTGACTTGCCCCTCCACCTGATTAAAAATTCTCGAAGCACTCTATTCTTTAGAGTTTTCTGCTGTCTATTAACATTTGCCATTAATTCAGGTGGTCCACTCACAGACTCATCACGAAGAAGCTCTACTAGATCTTCCACAGGGACCAGAGTTTTCCCAACCCCCAACAAGGGTTTAGCTTACTAACGTGAAAAACATGATGAATTTCAACATTAGCTGGAAGATCTAGTTTGTATGCGACCTTGTCACATGGATAACTTTAAAAGGACAACAATACCTAGGTGCCAAATTTGCACACGTACCAGTTTTCAAGACTCTAGCATGACTAGGGACCCTCAAAAACACCATGTCATTGACCTTGAATTTCTTGTGCTTCTGAGATAGATCAACATAGTGCCTCGCCCTATCCTTGGCACTTCTTATGCTATCTTTAGCCAGCTATAACATTTCTTGCATATCCATAGGTAAATCAGCTGCGGTTTGCACCCTTAGGTTCTTCATGCCAATACTATGTTGGAAATGAGAGCTCACTTCATGACAATGATGCCCCTATCATCCTGTCGGAAATCGAGAGGTTAGTCAGCAGAAGCTCGAGTGGGTGCGTGTAGGATCAGAAACACCACAAACAACAGCAGAATATTCAAATTGAATGATTCAAACACTGTGCACAATGAAACGATATAGTAGTAGGACTAAAAATTAGCACTCTGATGAATATCAAATGGTGAGTACAATGCTTGAAGTGATAACTTCAGCTTACAATCATTGAGAGTGATAACTCTGGTTACAGAAACTCAAATAATCAGAAGAAGTTTTCTGATGAAGATTCTAGGATTGACATTCTACAATATATCTACAACAACCTTTTATTGTAGTTATTACAACCGCCTCATTACAATTAATGAATGTACAAAGTGGGCGGATTGTCAACATGAAGTTGTTGGGTCGGATTTTAGATCGATAGTATCAAAATTTACAAGTATCGAAAAATGTACAATGACTCAAAAATACTGACTCGAAAAATATAGGATTTTTCAAGTCGATCCAGTATCGAAAAATTCTAGAAAATTCGATCCTGAATTTTTTGATCCTCTGTTAAAAAATTCGAGCCTTCTATTTTTGGTTTTTCAGGATGCTCATTATTGAATGGATTTGAGGCTGAGCATTGAATTCCAACACTCCCCCTTAATGTGGATCCTGGAAACTTTTGATTTTCATATTCAACATGTCATTGAATTTGAGATGGTGCTCCTTTGACAGAGCCTTTGTAAAGTAATCTACTGCCATTGATTCTGTCCTATAGTATGTTAAAATTGGCAAAAGCTAACTTGATCAAATATTGTAAATACCATAATGACTTGTACCTATCATCATTAGACATGTGTGCAGCCTGTTCCCACGTGTGAAATCTATGCCTAAGTCATTTAGATAGATCATATAGGTTGTACATCTCATTTAATTTTGAAACTAGTGGTTAAATTGGCCAAAAACTAGTTTAGTAGTATGCCACTTGGCACCATTCTAGTGGTAGAAATGCTATATATATCACATGGGTAGGAGTGGTTTCCACGTGAGAAATATAACGTAAAAAGTTCAGATCCATTGTATATAGTTTTCATTCAAGTCAAATGTCGAATCTCCTAGATTGTAGGACCTATCTCCTAATTTGTAGGAATCTACAAGGTCAACACTAGCCACCAATGACGATGTGGAAAATTAATGGAATCTTAGCCAAAGTGGATATGGATAAGCACTATGACTTGTCTCACATGTGCTGGAAGTGGCTTAGAGAGAGAGTATGATGATTTTGTATTTAATCCATGATGGATCCACTTTGAGATTAATGAAGAAAGACATTGATTTGGGAGCAATCTAAGTGTTTTCACTCTATTTGTGAATGAATGCCTAGGAAATGATAAGTAATCATTTTTGTTGGTATAAGGTCGTACACATACTGTACTTCACACGTGTGAAGGCTTTTGATCATTATTTTTTATTGTTCTTACTTGAATGTGTAGAAATTGTCAAGTAAAAGCTAATTTTGGATGCTAGTTTGGAGATAGATCAATATTCCAAGTTGCCAATCACTCTTATTGATCTTTTGTTGATCTAATTGAGTCCTATTCCCTGATTTTTGACATGGTATCAGAGCCAAGTCTAAGAGCATAGATGATGATCAAGATCTCTCCATTTTGTTAAAGGCATTGGTGCTAAAATCAGTTTGAGAGAGGACAAGTCTAACCAAACGATTACTTCCCACACATGTGAGAGCCTGATTTACTTGTACTTTCACCATATCTAAGTGATTTTCAAGTTGTGCTTCATACAAGTTGTGAGAGTGAAAGATCAAGCTTTGAGAAGATTTTGTGATCTCGACTAGTTTCCAATAGGATCTTTGTTCTAACTCGGCCAAAAATCTATTTTTTTGGTTCATTGAAGGTATAGCACAGACTACTGTTATCAGGCATGTGTGAGATCCATCCACTTTGAGTATTTGTTGTGATCTCAAGGTAGAACCAAATCAAGCAAGTGAGCACTTGTTTGGAAGCTATGTGAGTAAGGATTTAGGTGCAAGTGATTTCAATCAAAATGGTTGATCCTAGATTGAGTTATTGACATTTTTTTGGAGGTAGGTAGGGGACCTAACCTAGTGACTTTTGTCAAAGAGCACCAAATCATTGCCATTGTAGAGAAAAACTTCAAGATAGCTTTTTACTTCCTCATCAATAGAAAGAAGACCAATCCATCCAAGGAGAACCAAAGCAAGCGGGCCGAGGTGAAGGATGAAGCTTCAAAGTGCAAAATCAAGAAGGACAAATCCAAGAAAAGGTGTTTCCTTTGTGGAAAGATGCATGAGGTTTGGAGTCTCACAAGGACTTACAAGATTTGTCTTCCAAAGTCCATCACCACACATTTCAAACCTTTAGAAGGTTTTCATTTGGAAGTGCATTGTTTGGCTCAAGATTAAGGAGGAGCAATCACAAAATGAAAATAGTTCAATTTATGCTCCCATGACATCTTTTGAAGAATTACTTTGCTTTGAAAAAAAATTTGTATTTCAAAGGTGGATTGAGGAGGCACTATCATGGCAATGGTGATCTCGAATCTTCATCAAACTCATTGCTGATCTTCACACCTATGAACCTACAATGATCAGCCTTAAGTTTTGTAAATAGATGTACCATAGATGTATCAAGTTGGTTTTGAGGAGGAGTGTTAAAATTGGCAAAAGCTAACTTAATCAAATCTTGTAAATACGATAATGACTTGTACCTATCATCATTAGACATGTGTGGAGCCTGTTCCCACAGTCTAAGTCATTTAGATAGATCATATAGGTTGTACATCAGGTCGACCTGTCAGATTCTCCTAACATATTGAACTTCTCAGTTCCTCAGTCGACTATTCCCATTGAAGGTCCAAGCTCATCTACTTTCGATGAACAACATATCAACGATGAATCAGAAGATGATGATGTTGCAGTTCAGCAACTACAGTATGATGAAAATGATCAACTTCCTCTATTTCCCAGAAGATCATCGAGAGGTAGCAGACCACCTATCAGGTATATCGACGAGTCTGCAGCCTACCTTGTTCACGAGCTGACAACTGTCGAAGAGGCACTCAGTTAGCCAGATTCCGATCTATGGAAAGAAGCTATGGATAAAGAGTATTCATCTCTTATCAAGAACCAGACATGGACGATTGTCAAATTACCTGCTAGCAAAAACATAGTTGATAGCAAATGGATTTTCAAAGTCAAGTACAAAGCAAACGGAAGCATCGATAGAAGAAAAGCCCCGACTTGTCGCCAGAGGATTCTCTCAGGTATACAACGTCGATTACACTGAGACTTTCAATTCAGTAGTCAAGCATTATTCTATTCGACTTTTGCTATCATTTGCTGCTGCAATAGATTTGGAAATACATCAAATGGATGTACAGATGGCATATCTCAATGGAGTTATCGAAGAAGACATTTACATAGTGCAACTTGAAGGTTATATTATCGAGGGTAAACACAATCATGTGTGTAAACTCCATAAGGCACTTTATGGCTTGAAGCAATCTGCTCGAGCATGGTTTCAAAGGATCAATACTTTTCTTATTGATCACGGCTACACACCTAGCTCTTCATATTCTAATGTTTACTTCAAAGCAGTGCAACAGTCTTTTATCATTATCACTTTATATGTGGATGATACATTGTTTTCTGCAACATTACCAATATGATAAAAAAGACCAAGACAATGTTATCTTCCGAATTTGACATGACCGATCTGGGCGAAGCTCATTTCTGCCTTGGTATTCAAATCCATAGAGACAGAAAATAGAAGTTGATAAAGTTTTTTGTTTTACTTTCCAAACCTATTTTCGACACTTGTTACTCTGGTGGAATTCTAGCACTATTTTATTTAAAGTATTGAGCAAGTGGTTGGAATCAATTGATCCTCCTATTGTGAGAGAGACAAGTCAAATTCTGGGAGGAAAAAATTTGGCTCTCTCCAATAACGATAATGTCCTCATGTGCCATTTTCCTATAGGAAATGAACGATTGTCTTAATAAAAAAAAAACTATAACAAAAGATGAAGTAGACTCTCGTTTTTTTATGAATTAACACGCTTAATTAAGGCTTATGAATTTCACAAAGCAACAATGAATTTGGAATAACTTAATCTTGATAAAATTTGATACATTTATGGACATTTAAGCAAATTTTGAAATAGAGTAATTTCAACATTATACTGCAAGTCCATCCTCAAATATGTCCCAATCCAATGCTGAAAGCAATTGCCCTATATTGGAATTGGAATCAAAATTGCAAAAGGGGATTAACAATTCATGTGATTTTTTTTTTTCTTTCAACAAACTGGATTCAATAAGAGCTCAACCAAAGTTTTAAACTTCACTTTTTTAAGAGTTCAAACCATTCAATTTGCTACAAATCATGGTAGTGCACATACCTATCAACAAAAATTGTCTTAAAAAATTGTAAAATTCAAAAAAGTGGTTGAACCCAAAATCCAAGCTTTTGCCTCAACTTTCACACCAGAAGATTATGACCCCAATCTTGCAAGATCCTTCACTCTACTTCTTGGGTTGCACACTTGTGTGCTTCCAATAAGCAATTTCTCCTATATTAGGCTTTGATACCACTTTTAAGACCTCCTCCAAGGATCCCAGACTAGGATGTTGAATAAAGAAAAAACAAAAGGAGAAAATGGTGGATAAACCTATCCAACAATTTAAGTTAAGGGGGAAGGAATGTTACATACCTATGTAACTAGCAGTACTTCAACCCCTATGCGCCCATTTAGTGTCTGGGGGGCCAAATGGCAAGTCACCCTTGGATAAGGAGTACCCTTGGACTAAGGATAGGTGCCTTTGGATTAAGGTACTTGTGTCCTTGGATAAGGGCATGTAGGGGTCTATGCCTTGGATGGAGGTATGGAACCTAGTGAGTTGTTAGGAGGACCTTACCAGGGGTATTGGTCATTTTCCTAGACCTTGGGCCTCAACCTTGAGCCATGATCACATAATAGGCCTTGGGGTTAAAGTCAGCCATCACATAAGGGTCATGGGGAACTAGTAGGAGGGCGCACCTACTTACTAGGGTCCCAAGATGCCCCTAAAGAACCCAAGAAGTTATATTCAAGAACCACAAGTTATGGAAGGTGTCTTTTGACTTTCCACTAATTTGTGAGCCTCTTGGCCCTTCATTTGCCTCCCTTTTCTCATTGGCTTGTGTGGCATTCCATAGTGCTTTTGGAGTGTGTCATTGGCCATCTATAAGAGAGGGATAGGCCGCCTAATTGAGGAAAGATTTCTTGTGTTTTGATTTTCTTCTATCCTCTAGTGGATTGCTAGCGTGTAGAGAGCTTAGATTTTTCTTGCTTGTTCTTGAGAGGATCACCATCTTTGAAACTTAGACGGGGGTGGGATCCTGAGCATGCTTGTGATTGTGATTTAGCAAGGGGGTGCTAGATAGGTCTTGCTTGTGCTTGGATCTAGTTATGGTTGGGTGGTAAATTCTTGAGGCCATGTTGTTGTCTACTTTTGGAAGGATCTTAGGAGCATTGAAGGAGAGGCACATTGGAAAGCTTTTGGAGGCATTGGTGGACATCAACTCAAAGGCTTGGTGGGCTGCTCTTCCTAGTTGTGAAATTTGGTCTCTTATCTTGCATTTTCCTTTAAATACAGCTCAAGTTTAAATCTGTAGTTAAAAAAATGCCAAACTTTGAAGAAGTGTGAATAGCACTTCCATTTGTTGATTTTGAAAATGGTTTTGACTATTCATGCCGTTCACTGTCACACTGAATTATTGAAAATTTTGGAGATAAGTGGGCATGGTACTGCCATACCACTCAAAGTTGTTGGATTGTCCATCATCGTTTGATTATCTAATATAGGAAGTTGTCAAGTTCTAGTTGACAAATATACATCTATGTTGCGAAAGGTAACCGTGACCCGATTTCATTATCATGGCTGGTCTCGGGTAGCGTGTCCACGCTAGGGACCAATAGACCAACAACCCGTAAGTTAATTGTGACTATAAGGAAATTGGGGCCCTTATGTGTACATGGTCATAATTAATGGTTGTAGGCCTAAACACTTGATGGTGGATTTGTATAGGTCTATCAGTGAGTCATTGAGGAACTGGATGACTTGGCCCAGATAGGCTGCAGAGGTGTCTAGTGAGGTGTCACAGTTCACTACTAGTGGTGCATGGGCCTGGGAGGGTATAAGTATACCCATTGGGCTCTCACTAGTGTATGCTTGATAGCATGACCGGTGGCAAGATGCTGCTGGTGTGATGCCATACTCCTCTTTGTGATTGATCCATAGCTTGGGTGTAGATCTGTTCGATCTAAGTTTGGTTGGGTTGGTTTGTCCACCATCAGGTTCCCTTGTGCTGCTTGAGTTTGGCATGCTTAGAATAGGATCCTTGGATTGAGGACTTTATATTGGTATCAGATCCAATTCTAAGCACATTTTGCCATTGTTGTGTGTTCAAGATAGAATCTCGAATTGCGTTTCTCACACTCACACACCCTCTTTCATTTTCCCAACAAGGGACGTGGAAATTACGAAGACAAAACTTTCGGAGGCTATTATCGACAAACATATCTCAAAAACGAAGATGAAAGACTATGACATTGCCACAAATATTGGTTCTCTTCATCCTAATATTACTTTTGAACAATTACTGACTGACAATAATAATTATCGTAAGCAGTTGAAAAGTCTTACTCTCCTAAGAAGAAGAAACCAATTTCTTTGTCAAATTTTGGCATATTGTCCATTGATCTGGGAGATCTTGGCGCACCAGAGATCAACGTTACAATTGTTGGATGTTTAATTGAGAAAGTGTCGATTGATTCAGGTTCTAGTGTCAATATAATAATTGAAGACACTGCTCATGCCTTGGGATTGACGAATATTCAACCAACCCAAAGAAATATCAAATTGGCTGATTCGACACAAGCCTGCTGGTGAAGTGAAGGACGTAACAATGTATATACAAGCCAAGCCTTTTACGATGAATTTTATTGTCATCAAACCGCTTGGTTTGTCATTATATTCTGTTTTAATCGGACGACCTTGGCTTTATCATGCTAATGCAAGTGTACACTGGAAGTCTAGAGAACTAAGATTCCAGTCTGGTGAGAAAAGAAATCATGGTAAACCATATTATTACCTAGAGCCATGATAGATATGAAGGTGAGACTCCTATGAGTGACACTAGTTTCACTTCAGAAGATTCTTCTTATGATCTTAATATATTCTCTAAAGAATCAGATATTGATGTAAATTATGGAAAATAGGATTATTAGCAAGGAATTGGGCCGAGATGCTATCACATTTGATGCAAGGTAGTTCCTCCTCTTGAGTGGTCTCGAGCTCCATTAGTAATCTTTTGATCCACATTACTTCTTTTGGTTGTAGTAGTCAAACCTTTGTATTCGGCTTCACATGAAGATAAAGAAATAGTGTCTTGTTTCTTGGATTGCCAAGAGACAAGATTTCCTCCCAAGAAGATTGTGTAAGCACTTGTGGACTTCCTATCCACCTTATTACCTGAAAAGGCAAGAAGGCTTAGATCTAGTCTTTTGAAGCAAAGTCCATAATCTTGAGTAGATGCAATGTACCTCAAGATCCTTTTGACCTTTTTCCAATCATGGATCTTTGGATTTGCTCCAAAAATCCTAACTCCTCACTATGGAATGATG